>JANBOK010000124.1:0-27215 GCA_027595805.1 Coemansia sp. Benny D160-2 | reverse complement strand
AACAACAACAACAACAACAACAACAGTACCTGTACAGACACAGGCTATTAGAATAATCAGAAAACAAGAAAACTAACGCCTGTTACTCTTCATAGCCACTTACGTATAACTTTCACAATATTTAATGTTCTGTACTCTGAATATATAAAGAAAATTGAAGAAAAATGTGAGTATTTTAGACTGGTTTTATTCCCTTGAACTCGGCGGGAACAGGCTTGAGAAGCGAGCGAGTGGCATGGCGGCCGTTCTGCTGCAGCACGGCATCCATAAGCACGATGGCGGCCATCGTCTCAACAATAGGCACGGCGCGCGGCACAACACAGGGGTCGTGGCGGCCACGGGCGGCAAGGACACCGGACTCGCCCGAGTAGCTGGCAGTCTGCTGGTCCTGCGAAATGGTGGCCGGCGGCTTGAATGCAACGCGGAAGTAGATGCTCTCGCCGTTGGAGATGCCGCCCTGGATGCCGCCGGAGTGGTTGGTTCTGGTGCGCAGGCCGCCGGACCCGTTGGCCTCGAATGCGTCATTGTGTTGGTCGCCGGTCATCCGCGTGCCGCTGAATCCGGATCCAACCTCGAATCCCTTGGTAGCAGGAATCGACATCATCGCGTGCGCCAGCATGGCTTCCAGCTTGTCGAAGCACGGTTCCCCGAGTCCCACGGGCGCATTACGGATCACGCAGGTCACCACGCCACCGGTGGAGTTCTGTTCGCGACTGCATTCGAGAATCTCGTCGCGCATCTTGTCTGCAGTCTCGGCATGCGGACAGCGGACGGCGGACTGGTCGACCGTTTCACGAGAGATACCGCGTAGCAGGGTTTGGAACTCAGCACCGCCAACACCACCCTCGCCCAGCGGCATCTCCACGGTTCCGACACTGGAGACAAAGGCAACGATTTCAACGCCATAGGTCTCACTGAGGAACTTTTCAGCAATCGCACCAGCCGCCACACGCCCGATTGTTTCGCGGGCCGACGATCTCCCGCCGCCGGACGATGCCTTAACACCGTACTTTTGCAAATACGTCCAGTCGGCGTGCGATGGACGCGGATACAGGTCGGTTTCGGTGTAGTCGCGGGGCCTCTGGTCCTGGTTCTGCACCGTGAGGCAGATCGGTGTTCCCAGCGTGTACCCGAACTCGCATCCCGACTGGATCGTCACCCGGTCCTTTTCGTTCCGCGGCGTGGTCAGGTTGCTTTGCCCCGGACGTCTGCGTGTAAGCTGCACCTGGATATCCTCCTCCGTGAGCGCCAGCCCCGGTGGCACGCCGTCAACGATGCATCCAACCGACTTGCAGTGCGACTCGCCGTAGGTTGTGACCCGGTACTCCTTTCCAAAGGTGCTCATAGCGAAAGATAAGAAAGTATACTGAGTGTTGCTAACGAGTGATAGTTAGAGGGCGGAGAAGCGGTGAAAAGAGTGTGAAATTAAACTCGAATTCTGAAAGGAAACAAGAGAGAAGAGTAAAGCGGTTGAAACGAAAGTGGGGGGGAAAGATAAAAGGCCTGAAGGCCCCTGCTGTGTGGGCATCGACTTCAATGTGCCATAAAGACTTTTGTGAGTCACTCCCCCCAAGCCGACTTTTGCAGTCTTCATTTGGGGGGGCTTTTGCAATCAAATCTCAAAAGTCTCATTTTCTCAATCCTCCCCTTCCCCTTCCCATGACCCCAACGAATAAGCGTGCATCCAGCAGACAGCCAAGCTAAAAAAAACACATTGCTTTGGCCGACTCGTAGAGCGCCGTAGTATCTGCATCTGCCGTCAACTGAGCTGAACCTTTATACTATTGTTTATCTATACCGACGATGGCCACCTCGTCATCAACAACAGCAGCACCTGCATCGGCATCCACCGCGCTCTCGGAAATAGTACGTGAGCACCAGACCACGCAGTTGGAGCACCGGCGAGGCACGGAGCAGCTACGCCGAGATGCGATCCGGGACATCGGAGACCTGTGCGACGCCGCGACAACCTCGCTATCAACGCAGCTGACTCGCGTGCTGGACAACCAACGCGAAATCGAAAGCCTCTCGCACGACTGCGCGCAGCTTGTGCAGCAGCACGCGCGGAGCACCGCCAAGTGGACGCGGCTGGTGGATCAGTTCAATGGCGCCCTCAAGGAGCTCGGCGATGTGTGCAATTGGGCCCAGGTCATCGAACGCGATATGCTCGATGTTGCGGCTACCCTTGAGCTCGTCCACTCCTCGCTGAACCCGCAGAACGATGCTGCCGACCCCTCGGTATCGGCTTCATCGCCACCGGTGCTGTAAGCGTCGCTGTTTTTGCTCTTACTGCACGTGATTGGGCGCCACAAGCAGTGTGTGCTGAGAAGACTGTGCTGGGTGTTCCCTTTTTTCCATCAGGCTTTGGGGAAAAGTATAGTTTTTCATTTTTGTTATTTTTTTGCTTGATCCACACAACGCATATATATTTTTCCATTTTCACACTCTTTCTTTATACACAAAGCTTTTAACGCCTGTTGCGGGTTTTGTGATCCGTGCCTTCAAAGTAGCAGCAGCAGCACCTCCATTGGTATAATAACATTAGAGCGATAGAGAGCACGCAATGGAGAAACGGGACAACATTCTGTTCAGCGACACATTCGACGTCAAGGACGTCGACAAGGGCGGAAAGAAGTTCGACCGGATATCGCGGATTGACGGACGCAGCCAGACGCACGACATGAGTCTGATCCTCGACATCAACTCGGAGCTGTATCCAGTGGACGCCGGGGACAAGTTCAAGCTTACGCTAGCGTCGACGCTGTCGCTGACCGACGCGGGTGGCAAGGATAATGCGGCGGCGGCGGCGGTGTTTGGTAAAGGAGAGGCCAACTGGCGCTCGTATATCAATGGCGACGAGAGATCGTTGGCCGACGACTATGATTACGTTATGTTTGGCAGGGTTTATCGGTATGACGATGACTCTGGATCCAAGGTCTCGGCGTTCGTCTCGTTTGGCGGGCTGCTTATGTGCTTGGAGGGCGATATTCGGCACCTGCAGAACTTTGTTGTTGGCGATTCTGTTTACCTTCTTGTAAAGGGCATTTGAGACTTTTTTTTTTCTTCTTTGCTTAATTGATTGATTGATTGGTTGGGTTGATTAAATGACCCAGAGTGGCCAGATCGATAGTGATCCGGTGGAAACCACCCAAGGATACACACAGGTTTGTTGGCTTTGCTTCACAATTGGGATTCCCCCCTTTTCTTTCTTTCCTTCTTTGTGGGCTCCTTGCATGTTCTCTGTTTCCCCAATCTACATGTGAGTAACATCTGTTACAATTTTCCCTTTCTTGCCAGCGTTATGACGCATTGCAATCTCTGGGCATAGAAGGAACAAGTGCCAAACAGAGGCAGTATCCCGAGTGGATACGTGCTATTGATGGGTGCAAGATAACAGACGCATGGTACGAAGGAAAAGACAAGGAGAAACGGTGCCAGAAATATACAGGAAACAAGGGTTAGATTATGCACGCAACATTGGATGCACCGAAGGAAAAATTCACTTGTTAAAATTTTTTATTTTATTTTTATGAGGCTGTTGTTGGTCACATTAATTTTCCGCATGTTCCGTTCACATAGTGTTTTCTCCTGGCCCCTTCCTTTTTCTTTCTCTCCTTTTTGTGTTTTTGCTTGGCTGATACTATTTCTCTGTAATATTCCGTCTGCCTTTACTCTGTTGTATACCTTGTTAGTTAGTTGGTAATTTAGTTGGCTGGCTGGGGCGCTTGTTGACTAGGAGGCAATGGCAATGGCAAGCGAAGAAACCGCCAAGCTTGGCAGCACAACCGCCGGGCCGTCGCCCACAATAAGGTAAGGAGAAGGGAATTAGGAGCATCGGATAGAGATAGGAAGAGAATGGGCCTGGAGGCTTTTGCGCTGAATGCAGGAAATGCAGAGCACTCCGTTTGTTTCGTCAATGTGAAGGGTGTATGCTAACAACAGGACACGGAGGGCATATATAAGGAAGCCGATGGTGCGTGTGGATCTCTTGCTGGATTGTATAGACTGCTTGCAAAGCTGGGCAACGGAGCGGTGGCAGGCGTCACAGGCGTATCGATCATATTTCCATTAGACATGGTGAAAACGCGACTGCAGAACCAGAAGCCAGCGACGCCGGGCGGAAAGCCGCCGTACGCAGGCGTAGTGGACTGTTTCCGCCAGATCGTGCGGGGCGAGGGAGTGCGCGGACTGTACCGGGGGCTGGTTCCCAATCTCGCGGGCGTGACGCCGGAGAAGGCGATCAAGCTGGCTGTCAACGACGTGGCGCGCGGGGCAATTGCTGCACGAATAGGAACGACGCCCGATAAGCTGCCGACATCGTACGGGGCATTGGCCGGCGCAGCAGCAGGACTCTGCCAGGTCATTGCGACGAATCCAATGGAGATCGTCAAGATTCGGATGCAGGTGGCTGCCACGTCGACCCGTGCCAATGTCACTGCCATGGATATTGTGCGCGAACTGGGGATCCGTGGCGTCTACAAGGGTACGGCCGCCACCCTGCTTCGTGACGTCCCCTTCTCGATGCTTTTCTTCTCGCTGCAAGCCATGTTTGCCCAGCGCTTGCATGCGTACGGTGGCGGTGACACTGCTGCCAAACCGTCGACGCTCTGTGTTCTGGCTGGGAGCACCGTGGCTGGTGTTATTGCGTCCGGTGCAGTCACGCCCGCCGACGTCATCAAGACGCGTCTCCAGTCGTCGTCGCAGCCGTCGCCGCCGTACCGTGGCATTGCTGACTGTGCGTCGAGGATCCTTCAGACCGAGGGTCCGTTGGCCTTCTTCAAGGGCGTCGTCCCGCGTTGTCTAACTATGGCCCCGCTCTTTGGAATCGCCCTGATGATGTACGATCTCCAGCAGAAGACCCTTGGCTGGTAAGCCCACTCTAACATCCTGCATACAGTCGGTGCCCTGGAAGAGGCGAGCAGCAAGCGTCGGATTGCTGCTATCTTTTCCTCTGCGCTGTCACCGAGGGTTGGGCCCTTTCTTGCTCCTTTTATCTATTTCTTCGGCCACAATGATAATAATAGACTTTGACCTTGGCTGAGTCTTTTTTTTTGTCTGATGTGGCCAGTATATGTGATGCTTTTTGTGGAACTAATCTGAACGGAGACGAAGGAGAAGCAAATGAATGGCCTTTTTCTTAAATTATCAGCTCATTAGGTTTCGCTTCTTCTACTCTTCTATGTTTTCGGTAGGGCTGGAAGTGAGTGATCGGTAACCATCAAATGGAGATCCAAGCCGATTGATTGTTGGGATAGCCTTGTTACTTCCTTTGTTGTTCTGGCATCTTTGAATCTTGTGTTCTGAAAGCAATATTCCGATGTCTATGCACTCGCGGAACAGTCCAAGAATAATAAGCTAAACAGCGGTTACGATCAGCTAGCATAAGATATGGCTGCACACGGAACTGGCGAACAGAATCAATGCAATGAGGGTGAATGGGAGGCGGAGCAGACAGACTTGAACAACAAGTATGAATAAGATAAAAGAGGTAACAAGTGAACAAAGCACATTGTATGTGTCTATTTCTTTTTTGGGTGTTCTATTGTCGTTGTCGTTGTCACTTTCTTTTCTTGTGCTGTTACTTTGTTCCACTAGAACAGCTTAACCAGCCGATTCCAGCACACAAAGTGTGCGATGTTTCTAGTTTACTGTTCACACAATCCAAAGGTGGTATGAATCGTGGTATTCATACGGAAAAGGCATTTTTGTAATGCAAAGCTTGGAATCGTTCTTTTCTAGACAATAGGCTTAGCAAAAAGAAAAGTAAGAAAGCATTGACGAGAAAACAACAACAGCAACAACAAAAACAAAAACAGAAACAACACAAAACGCCAGCGCCAACAAATGCCATCCTCTATCCCCCGATTCCCTCATTCTCTCGTATCTTCCCGCATATATCGTATGGGCAACAACGAGCAGAATAGAGTTGAGGGAGGTGTATGTTTTTCGTTGCTGTGCCGTGCTGGTCCTAGATATTGGCACAATCCCTTTAGCAGTAGCATTGCAGCAGAGTAACGTGGTAGTAATCCTTTTTTCTATTTCTGCCTGCTCTATGGATATGCCATCCAGGTGTCAATAGTTCTTGGAAATGGCACCCCCACTGGATCCAATGTGTGTCGTTTGATAATGACACCGAAAAAGATAAATATTTAGAGATGAAAATATGTGGCTCGAGTGGCAAAAATCCTCAAGCACTAGACCAACTGCCAACTAGCCAGCCAGTCTATTTGGTTTGTGCCTTGTCATGTTCTACCTTGATCATATCTGGCTATATGGCTTGTAATTATTACAAGTAAAAAGAAAAGAAAAAACTAAACATAGCCTCTTTCTCCTTTCTTCTCATTCTCCCCCATCTTGAATTAACGCGCAGCACGATAGAACCCGTTGTTGTATAATGGCAACGCCTCTTCTCCCGTTCCTGTTGTTTCTTGTTTCCGTTGTTATTCTTTTTTCTTGTATTCTTGCATTAGAAAAATAGGAGGAAAAGAGAAATAGCAGACACTTTTCCTTTATTTATTTTCTGTTGGTCTTTTTCTCTTACTTTTTCAGCCGTTTCAAGAATCCGATAGACCTTGGTATTATTTCTTTGCCGTCGTCGCCGTTGTTGTTTCTGCTGAGATAGCTCATATTATTATACGCACACGAACAAAACAAAACAAAGAAAAGCAAACAACGAATCAACAAGGTATTCTGTTGCTTATTTTCATATTTCATTCTACCGTCTGTTTTATTTCTTGTTTTAATAATCCATTTCCTCCCTTTTCAGTATATGCCTATAGAGGTGCTGCTACATTGCATACTTTTTTTTATTCATTTCACTAATATTCGTTAGAAATATTATATCTGCATGTATGTCTAGTACCAGAAGAGAATATTACAACCTTGGCATATACTCCTTTCCCAATTATATCTACTCTCTCTAATATTGTTTGTGTTTGTGTGTCCTTTCTTTCTCTTTCGTTTCTGCTTTGACAGTATTTTCAGATTTTCTTTTTCTACTTGCACGACTGGTACGGACAAGGAGATACACAACTTGGCTATTCCGAGAGAAATTTCCTAGCATATTGGACTATTCGCATTATATATTTTGCATTACCTCCATATACCTATCTATTTATCTGGTTCACACTCTAGAAAATAGCCATGCGGAACAGCTCACTACTCTACAGCTACCAACGGCCTGCATATTCCGCTGACAACGCCAGTATGGCACCAGGAAGGGCTGCAAATGCTCCCTCGGTCAGTATTCCACGCGAAGAGAGGCAGAATATGTCACAGGGAGCGCGGTTCAGACAGACTACGAGAGGCGGTGATACGGCGCCATCCGGATTTGCCACAGATTACTCGCAATTGGCCGCTAACAACGATGAAGTCAGTAACAGCTCCGGCGCAAATGGTCCAACCGGCATCCATGGATCCTCACACAAACGGTCGGCCTCACTACTGGGAAGACTCAGACACTCGGGAGCAGGTTCACCGTCGGGGTCCCCCACGTCATCCGAGGGCTCCTCCAAAGACACTGCGCGCAGCGAACGGACGTTGGCGCACTCGGCGTCCTCAGGGTCAATGCGCAGACGCAAGCAAGCTGGAATGCAGCGCCCTCCGCACGCTGTGTTTGCTGAAGCATCGGCTGTGCCATTGCCAGCAGCACCAGCCGAGCATAGTAACAACGATAATGATGATGATGATGATGTTGCAGCTAGGGTTTCGCAACGTCCGTCGGTTGTCAGTGTTCCGCACGCAAGAGTACTGCGGCCTCAGCCCAACGGGCCGTCGGCCCACGTTTTGCCGCCATCACAACAGGACGCCACAAATACCGCAGAACACTACCACTCGGACCGTGTTGACGTTTCGCCAGCCACGAAGAGCGGGAAAAAGCGCCACTCACTGCGTAGTGGTGATTCACGGTCGGCTTCTGGGTTTATCTCGCATCTTTTGCGTGGGTCATCGAGAAGCACAAAGTCGCCACACGCGACAGGCGGCACACCGTCGTCGTCATTATCGCCTGCTGACAGTACCACTGCTTCTGTTAGACAGTTTGGACATTCGCCAGGAACTCCTCAGACGCCCGGTTCGCATGTATCGGTGGAAAGCATGTCGCCCCATGAACTTGATAATGGACCTGGCGTGGATTACGAGCACCAGAATGTTGGTTTTCACATACCTCATCATATACACCAACATCAACACCAACAGCAGCAGCAGCAACAGCACCAAGATTATGTGGCTGCGTTTTTGCCACCCGGTGTGTGCAATTCCGAGTGCTCGCCTGCTTGTATGGCTTCCGCTATGTCTGCCTTTACCACGGGCAATGTCCACGGTATCCAGTGCATGGAACACGTTCAAAACCACCACCATCAGCAACAGCAACACCAGCAACAGGGCGCCTTTTGCATGCAGCCGGGAAATGTTGACTGCATGGGCGCCGTGGCTAACGGTCCGCCTCATGTTTCTGGCGTGGCAACATCTGCTGCCATGGCTGCTACTGCCGTGGCCGCCGCCGCCAATGGCCATCCTGTCCATCTCCAGGATTTCTACTACATGCACAATGGCAGCGGTAGCAACGGCATACATGGTCAGGTAGCAGCACCACAGCCGCCGTCATTGCCTCCACCACCACCTCAACTGCCAGCAAATAGTATGGCTGATGTCAGCGCAGGAGATGGTGGTCAGTACATCCAGCCTGATATTTGGTACCAAAGCAGCGGCCCAGCTACCAGTGTTACCACCAGTACTGCTGTTTCCGCTTCCGATAGCACCAGCAGTCTGGCAGACACCGCGCAGCTAACAGGCCGTCTGGTATCCTCACTCCCGGTCTATGAACCCATTGATCTGTCACGCGTGCACCAGATTCAACAAGGTCACAACGGATACGTCCGTGCCACCCAACCAGTGCTTCCTGATGCAAGGATGCTAGCACCCATGACGTCGCTTGCCGAGGTGTACAGCTCCGGTGCAGCAGATTACAACGCCCTGAGTACGCGGGAGCTGAGATTCGCGGTGGAGAACCATATGCTTGTTGAGCAGCACAAGTACTTGATTCGCGATCTCGGACATGCGCGCTCGGCTATCGGTGCACTTAAGCAGGTGGTGCAGGATAAGGAGGACCGTCTTGAGCAGTTTGAGATGGTTAATACTGAGATGCAGCAGAGACTAGTGCTTGTTGAGTCGTTGTTGACGCAGGAGCAGAGGGTGCGCCTTAGGTCTTTGAGGTACTCACTTGACCCGGGATCGTCTGCCCATGGTGCAGGTCATGAAGCGGACGATGGTGCATCGGACATCCAGGCCCAAGGTGCTGACTACGACAGTATCTTAAGTGCTACCCAGAATGACAAAAACAACAACGACAATGACAACAATGGCGATGACGACGAGAACAATCGCAGTCATGCGGATTCGGGTGGGGATTCAGTCAGACAGCCAACAACAAAGGATTCAAACAATGGGCAACCGCATAGTGCTCCGCTGGTGGCTGCTGGTCCCAGCAGTCCCGCCAGTAAGCAGGGCGACCACGAATCCAAACGCAACAACCGTCCGCTGTCTGGCTATACCACACGGTTTGCACTGAAATCCAAACCAGTGCACCAGCTGCCACGGGTGTTTTCTGGCGACTACAGTGCCACCGAAGTCCACGCCATGGAGAGTTCTGTTGAAGCTTTGGCCACCGTCATCACGTCAATGCCACGCGATGACACTTCTGTTGAAGAGATTATTGCGAGTAAGATGGCCGAGGACGACCAGCAGATTCGTGACCAGATTTGTGCGGATGAAGAGCAACAGCAGGGTGACGCGCATGGAAGAAGGAAGAAGCATCAGCAGCAGCAGATTAAGGAAGATAGCATAGAGTCGCCACAGGAACCGAAACGTCGGAGCCGGTTCCTATCAATGCTCCGGCTTTCCACATTTGGTGGCTCATCGCCGTCGGCAAGAGATCTGCAACAGCAACAGCAGCAGCAACAGGATGTGGCAGAGATAAAGAACAAGCGTCGCAGCGTGTCTCTGGGCACTCGCAAGTCAAAGCAGCCCCACAGCGAGTCTGGTGGTGGCTCTGGCGTTTATGTTGCTCAAAGGTCCACCTCGTTGGCAAGACAGGAGTACGTGGCCTCAGCGGGGGCTGGGCGCTCCCGTGCCAACAGTGGCGAGTCGCTTGCAGCCTCGTGTCCGACCATTCTTCCCGGTATTGGAAAGACCAAGCCAATCCCCAAACCATCACATCACAAGGAGCAGCATACGCTTCAGCGACAGTCGTCTTCAGGCTCCAGGTTCTACCCTTCTGGTCTTGGCTTGTCAACCGAGAACTCGAGTACTGCTACGTCGAGACAATCGAGCACCAAAGCCTCCTCCACCAGCGTTTGCCATGCCCACGATACGGAGGATAATCAGAAGATGGCATCTGGCTCAACAGCACAGCCAACAAGTAAGCGCGATGCAAAGCGCCGACTGTCTCACAGAATGAGCCATGCTGGACAGCCACGTCGGTCAACGTCAGCACCCTCTCGTCCGCACTCCATGCGCGTGGCAAGAAGAAAGTCGTGGCTATTCCAGATATTCGGCGGCAGCAACTCGTCTGCCGATTCTGATACGTCTACAGCAGGTGGCGGCTTATCGGTTGAGCACACTCCGTCTTGTGGTGAAGATGGCGATGTTTCCGACTGCGATGCGTCAGAGGACGATGGTGGGCTGGTGAGGAGGGAAACGCGGAGACGCAGGGTGCTAACGCATTCCAGCGATGAGATCACGCAGTTCATTGGACGTTTGCGGCTTGAGGACAGTGGCAGTGCGCATATCGGCGGCGTTAGCGGTGGTGGTGGTGGAGGCGGGGTTCTGGAGGATGTCATCGATGTTAGTGGTGAGGATGAGGAGCGTGCCAACCGTGCATCTCTTTCTGTTGCTGAGATCCGCCAGCAGACGCTTGATGCGCTGAATGGAACTGTGCGCGGCGAAAAGGCATCCAGAAAGATTGAGCGGAGTGGTTTTCCTACCGACCATGTAGCGCCGGATAAAATGTGCAGGGACGGTGGCGATCGTCCAGTAACTAGTAGTGATCTTGATTTAGATCATCCTGAGACCCAGTCAATCGGTCGCTGGAGACAACGGGACTCTAGCGGGCCAACCATCCAGCGGCTCAATCTGCCTTCCACCACTGCCACCGAACCAGCCTCTGTCAGCCCGCCGCCTAGAATTGAAGCATCCTCAAAATCGACAGTGGCTCCCTTGGGGCTTGGTGTTAGTGTTGCTCGGAACGACCGCACGCCCACGTCATTTCTACCATCCATAACGCAAACCATCGCGTCGCATCCTCCGCCAGCAACTACACCAACCAAAAGCCTCGGCAACAGCGACACTGCAAAACCGCCTTTGTCGTCTGCCACTGGTAGCGTCGGGGATGCTGCTATTGCAACCCCGCCATCGGCCACCCGACATTCGCGAAAGTCATCTGGAGCAAGCGTGCAGAGTAACGGCACCACGGCGAGCTCTGGTGCTCGGAAATGGGCGCCGGCATTCTGGGCTCCGCCATCATTGAACTATCCTGGGGCATCGCTAGTGTCTCCAACTGCGGGAAACAGCTCGTGGTCGCCACGCGGTAGCGTCGATTCGATTGAGCACAGGCCTTCATTCAGCAGACGACCGAGCGAGGAAAGATACCGCCACCGGTCACCGCACGGCTCCATAGGTTTTGCTACGGCTGCTGCTGCTGCTGCTGCCGGTGCTGGTGCTGGTGCCTCCGCTACTGGTTCTGCTGGCAGTCCATGGGAGCTTGTGAGGTTTTCAGAGTCCCGCACATTTCCGCTATCTCCATCGCACTCACGACCAGGCACGCCTCCGTCCCGTCCGCTTGCCTTCTTCGAGGACACGACAGTGCCGGACTCTGATGAGCTGACAGTTGCAGCCCGCCGCTCACTCAGTCTTCGCATGTCCCGCAATGCGTTCCGCCAAGTCGAGCCGCTCCCAGAGTCCGATGACGCTGCGGATTCTGCCATACATGGCGAGAATACTCGCGCTGAGCGTAAACACGATGGAAAGAGCGGTAAACGGTTATCGCGTATCCGGGCAGACGGAGCCATTGCGGCGGATAACAATGTTGAAGCCTCGCAGACAAAACAAGGTTTGACAAAGAACGCAGCACTCTCACGAGTGGTCGCGTCAACACAACACAAGCGCCGTAGCTTGCTCTGGCAGTTCAAAGAAGCAAAGAACGGTGTTAGTACCGGTGGATCATCAACGGCTGCTGGAGCTGCTACCGGTAAATCTGCTGCCCTGAGTGGGCAGTCACAACCACAACCACCACACCAGGCTCATCATGACGGCGAGCATCAACTTCATCATCCTTTCTCTTCATTCTCCTCCTCCTCTCCTCAACCTCCCCAGCTTGCCCATGATGGGTACACCGAAACCACTACTCCGCTGGCTTCCAGCACCCGTGAACCAGCGATGAGGCCTGACGAATTTAGTGGTACCGACAAGCAGATCGAACACGAAGCCGCTAACCAGCCAAGCAACGGTGCTAGAAAGCACAAAAGATGGTGGTCTGTTGTGCTTGGGTAAGCAGTTAATAGTGGCAATGCTACCGACGACACTTGGTAATGTTTATGTTTTTATTATTACTTTCATTATTTACATCTTTTTTCTTTTGGTAAGAAACGAAATAAATCTGTGTGTCAGACCATTTCATCTTTGTTCTTTCCTTTAAAGTGTTATTAGCAAAAAGCATCTAGCATAGATTCAGATGCGCTCAAATGTATTGCCAGTCTATGAAAAGTATTGAAACCATTAAATATAAACAAGTGAACAAAACATGGAGTAAAAATGTTTGTCTCTCTTTTCTTCTTCTCACCAGCGAATATAAAAATAATCCAGATGTTGTTTGTTATTTCTTTTTCTCTATTCATCACAAACCATGTAATACTCAGCTCAGGCGCTGATCCCAATTACCAGAATAATCAGATGTTTCGATATCCGACGAGATAATCTCCTCCAGCGACAAGTAGCCCTCGGAGTCATAGCTGCCATTTGGCAATATGCGACCGGACCTTATTTGCTGGCACAGCAGAATGATACCATCAGCAGAGCCAGCAGCCATAACCTCGACGTCAACAAACCCCTTGGCGACCAAAGGGTTCCGATAACCTTCATAATCACTATCATCATCATCGTTAGAACTATTTACTCCGTCGTTTGCAAACTCATCATCAAGAACAAGAAGTCGAAGAAAATCGATAACGACGTCATCGCTCACCGAGACGCGTTCGAGGAACCTGGCGGTCTTTGTGACGTCCTCCGGCGGAACAAGCGACATGAGCGGGGTGCCCTGGATATCGCATGCGTCGATGTTTGTTATTCTGCTAAGCGAGCTCGACGCAAATATAATGCGCGGGCCCATTGGGTTTTGGTCGCCGGGTTCCGTTATCTTGTCGACTATCAGACATGCACGCCGGGTGGGCGCCACCTCCCTGTGGTTCCGGTTTATTGATGCTGCTGCTGCTGCTGGTTGTGGCATAGTAGCCGTGGATTGTTGGGTTTCGGCATTAGCAGCGGCAACCGCATTGCGGCGCGCAATGTTCCGTGCAATATTCATTGAACTCTGGTCGGCCGGAAGATTTAATACTGGCGGTTCGTGGTCTACTTCCAGCGCCGCCGCCGCATCCAGCGAGCCTTCACCATTACCGTCGCCGCCACCCCCGCCACCTGGACACGGCTGCGTGATGTTGGTAAAATACCGAGGAGGCGCCTGCTCGTTCGGATCAATCAAAAAGCACGCATTGAGCGCCACCCCATCGCAATCAAAATGGATAACGCGAAGGTAAACAAGCGAGCCGTCAATTCTTTTGACAGGCACGTAGAACATCCCAACGTTTTCCTGCGAAAGCGGACCGAATGCCGACTGGTACTCGTTGGTGTCCTCCTGCTGGAGAAACGTGTGTGCCGCTCGGCCAACTATCTCACTTCGGCTGTAGTTGAGTACTGGCTCGACCCCTGAAGAGACGTATAGGACGCGCATTTCAAGCGTTTTGTCGTGGATCCCGACGAATCCCCGAGGCAGGCGCGGCGTGCTGGTGCTGGTGATCGGCATTGGAACTCGGGAGGGAGGAAAGAAGAAGGAAAGAAGAAGGAGGGAGGTATTTGCAATGGATCAAGTCGAGTCTTGCCTCTCAAATTTGGCTTATCAGATGGATGCAAATAGAGTGTGCTAAGTGACGAAATGAAAAATAATTTCAATATATTGTAAACAGAAAGAAAAAGAGCTGGCCGATTATAAAAATGTGTCTTCGAAGACTATTTACATTGATATTAGTGATCCTCCACAACAGCCTTGTAATGCATAGAGGGAAATGAATGGTCTAATACTAATTTTGGCAGCCATAAAAGATGAAGAAAAAAGGCCGAAAGAAAAGTTTTCGTTTCGCCTATTGTTAAATGAGGAAATGTCTAAATATGAGGGAATACAAGAGAGAGAGAAAAAGGGATATAGAAGGTAATAAATAATTACTTGCCACAGAACAATGTGAACAGGTAAATATTTTCTATTGTTTCGAGCAACGAGAAGAAAAAAATCTCGGACTTTAGAGGAGAAAAGGAAAATACAACCTGACCATTTCTTGAACAAAGAGAAAAGGCAAATGCCAATTTTCTTGTCATTTCTAAAATTCTCTTTTTCAACAAAACACACACGCCATGTCTTTTTGTGTTGGTTGTTGTTGCGGTCAAATGTATAATAGAGACTGGTTTGGGAATGTGCTCGGAACTCGGTCTTTTTATTTTCCTTCTTGCGAATGACAAATACAAGGAAATAATTAACTGGTTTTTCAAAAACATACGCAGCCTCTTTTGCCTTTCCTTCTTCTTTTGCCTCCTCTTTCTCACATTCATCGGATTCATTCCAGGAAAACAAGCGCAAAACATGGGCAAACAAACAAAAAATTTGAAGCCGCATCAAAGCCACGTCTCTTTTAATTTTGTAATCTTCGTAAATTCAAAGCCAAAAAACAAAAAGTGCATTTCCACTCTAATTAGTGTTTAGTCTTCATGTTGTGGAAAAAAAGATAATGATGCTTGCATGCGGTAGTTTGGAAGTTGGCAATTGAATGCAACAGACCAATAGAAAAATAGACAACAAATATATACTCCACACGTCTAAATACATATTATATACTGGGCTTTGCATGCTAGAACATGACCTCGGACCAGTGGCCATCAACATCCGTGGTGTCGGGGTTTGAGGAGATGATCTGCTCAAGCGTCATGTACTGGGAAGCAGAGTCGCCGCTGTCTTTGGGAGGAAGTTTGGAGATCTCGCCCACCGGCATTTTGCCAGGAACAAGCGGGAAGGGGGCATCCGACTTCTCGCGTCGTTTCTGGCACAGAAGCAGAAGCTTGTCATCCGAAGAGGCGCCGAACAGCTCAACGCGGATATACTCGTCATCGTCATTGCCGCCGTTGCTGGTCTGCGGCGCAGAGGATGCGCCAGTCGGGTCGCGCAGCAGTCGAAGACCGCATAGCTGGGGCCTGGTCACCTTGTGCAGATTATCCAGATACACGGCCGCCTTTGTTATGTCCTGCGGAGCAACGAGCGACAGGAACGGCTTGTCCATGATCTCGTGGCCGTCGGTGTCGCCGCCAAAGATCTCGCTGACCGAGTTTGTCACAAAGTCTATTGTCGGGCCCTGGCTACCCGGGTTGTCGTCGGCGGTCTCAATGTAGTTCAGAATAAAGCAGGCCTTTGCGCGCGATGCGCGGGCGGTGTAGATGTGCGCCTTGTACAGGGATTCCTTGGTCACGAGCGGGTGATCCGGATTGACAAGCTCAGCCACGCTTTCGGATGGTGGCATCGCGTCCGCCGTGCTCTGGGTAGGCTCTGCAGCAACAGCACCAGCGCCAGCACCAGCACCAGTATTAGGAGGAGGAGGAAGAGGAGGGAGATGACTGGCGGCGGAATCCTGGGTGCTGTGTGTGCTGCCTTCTCCTTTGTACTCCTCGGCAAACGAGAGCTCATGCTGGAGCTTGTACAGCATTGAGTCGCCATTCATGGCCACGCGCCCCAGCTCGGGATACGCGGTGATGAGCGCAAAGATGTGGCCGCTGCAGTTGATGGCGATGTAGTGGGTGAAGATGTAGGAGCCGTCCTTGTGGACCAGGTTGTGGGGCATCATTGTGACGCCCAGCTCTGGATTGTCGGCAGGCCATGCGCAGCTGTAATGCTTGGCGTAGGGGTCGCTTGAGTAGTCCAGGGCGCTTGTGCCAACCATCTCGTCGGGCGTGTAGCCGATTGCCTTGAGGCAGTTGGACGAGGCAAAGACAATGTACTCTGGCGGAGTACGCTCGAACACTAGAAGGTAGGGAATTGGCATTGTTGGTGTAGAATAAAGTTGCAGCTAAAGAGAATAGTAGAGAGATGTTTTGGTTATAAAACAAAGGGGAGGGGGAATGAGGAAGGTGAAGATGAAGATGAAGATGAAGATGAAGGAGGAGGAGGAGAAGAGAGAAAAGGGGCGACCCGGAAATACTTTTTATGAAAAAAAACGGAACAAAAACAGAATGCGTGTAGATAATAAAAAAACTAGCTCAATAAGCAGCTAATATGCTCAAAAGTTGCCGGCAGCTCACACGGGTGCGCTTTCCAAAATAAGAAAAAAGGCAAAATGCAGCTCCCCCTGTCCGCACATGTGTTCCTGTTTCTTCGGTGGCGGCAGAAGCAGCAGCAGACAGCAAACAGCAGACAGCAGACAGCAAACAGCAAACAGAAGCCGGTGCTGCATTCGGATAAAGACCGGGCGTGATTGGTGCGGCCTCGGCCTCGCAACACAGAAGGCTGCGTGCTACCTCGGTTGTTCTCTCTTTTACATGTGTTTATATTATTTCTACTTTAGTTGGTGGTTGTAGCGGTACTAGTCATGGCTACGCGTGTGGGCGGAGGGCGGAAACGACCGAGAGTACTAATTGTCTTTTTCATGCCGTTCTATCTCCATCCGCTCTTACTAAAACACCACTATCTTTCTTTGTCTTTTTCTTCTCCTCTCCCTTTTTACCCGGGCATGGCCATGTCTTGGCTGTATGCCTGGTGCTGCGTTTATTCCGAGTGCAGAGCAACATCCATTCCATGCGCATGCACAAAACACAAGCTGCTGCTTGCTTGCTCGCTCCTTTCTTTTTTCATTCTTCTCCCTCATGCTCTATGCAGCCAGAGCGCCTCCAATCCCAGGTTTATGAATGCCAATATCCCCTCCACCTCTCTTTTTTGTCTTGTGCGTCACCCGTGAGTTCTAATTTTGAAAAACGCCAAGCAAAAGAAAATAAAGGAACCAGGCAGTTCGTCGGTTGCGGACCAGGGAAAAGGGACTGCTAATCTTCATTTCGCCGTGTTTATTCTCAAACGGGTTGCATTGTCACAATTGTTGTTGTTTGTTGTCTGTTTGTTATCATCTCCGCCTGCAAGAAAAGCCGACAACAAACAAGAAGGAAAATCAGGACAAACCCGCATGCAAGAAAAAGAAAAAAAAGCCAGGAAACAAACGCTGAAAAGGGGGATCAGACAAGCCAATGGCAAGTGTGTTGAGTGGATGAGTGTGTTTTGAGGACAGCAGTCACATTTGCAACACATATACAGTCTTCGCAACCTGCAGGAGCCCCCTCCCTCCTTTCCTCCCATCCACTCCCATCCCACTAGTCCCGCTAATACACCATCCCACCGTATGTCCTTAATGCTGGTGGCATAAAGCGGTGTGCTGCTTGCTTCCTTTGTCTTGCAGAATGCGGACAACACCGAGAACAAGCACAGTGCGCATGCATGCATTTCTTCTGCATCGGGCGGCGGGGGCTGGTGGTTTGAGAAGCGGAATGAAAATAAAAAGGAGCCGAGCACTATCGATTATTTGTTCAACCAAAAAAAAAAAAACTATCGGCACATTGCCATTGCTTGGTGCTTCCTTATTTCGCTCAGCCTAGAAAGGAATAAATTCATTTCCGCACGAGAGAGACTGCGTTAATTTTTCAATTTCGGACTCCCCATGTGCAGCAGGCAAGAAATAAATGGTCCACCCTCCCGTCAGGTCCACTTGCCAATAACCGACATGGTTGCGCATCCGGCGTACATGGCAACAAAGTAGGCGATGCGCGTCCACCGGGGGCTCGCTCGGAAATCGGGGGCCGAGAACTCCTCCGCAAGCAGATTAACCAGCGCGGAGTAGATCAGCACGCCCGCCGACAGACTGTTGAGAACGCCCAGAATCACCAGGGTGGCCGGATCGCGCGGCGCAAAGGACTCGCGGATGCCGATGCCAATGGCCTGGCCCAGCGGCGTGGTGATGGCAAACACCGCGCAGTTGGCCAGCGCCAGTGCGGCGGCGTTGCGGCGGAACGAGAGCTCGGCAATGCGCGTGCCCAGCGCAACGCCCTCGAAGAACTGGTGCACGGAGATGGCTGCCAGGAGCGTTGTGAATGCGCTGCCGCCCGTCACAGCCAGCGTCATGCCGATGATGATCGAGTGCAGCGCAATGCCAAGCTCCAGCATGTACGTCGACAGTCGTCTGCGCGCCTGGTCGCCGGCGGGAACAAGCAAGCCGTGCACATGGCCGCCGCCGCCGCCACCGGCAAAATGGTCGCCGGACTTTCCGACGGACTTCTTTTCCTCCAGCGTAGCAGCAGCGGCAACGTCGCTGTTTCCTGTACTATCGCTGTCCGACGCAGCCGCGGTCTGCTCGTCCAGCTTGACGAACCGCGCCGATACGACGTGCTCGATCAGATGCATGGCAAGCACCGCCATCATTGCAAGCGCGCCGGGCCAGCTCTCGTAGTCGCCCATCCGGCCGTCCAGACAATCGTCCTTCAGCGCCTCCACCGATTCGCCCAGCATGTGGACAAACGCCGTGGCCATGATCACGCCGGCGCCGAAGAACTTGCCTCCGCAGAGGATCCGCTTGTCGATGTCCAGCCACCGAATGTACCGGCATCCCACCGGCAGCATCACTCCCGCTGCGCTGATCCCAAGCACTATGAACACCCCGCCGATCTGCAGCCCCCGGTTCCAGTCTGCCACCCCGGCTGCTAGACACTCGGCGTTGGCCTTGGTCTGGCCTTCGCCCTCTCCCGCCTGTCCCTGGCTGGCTGCCACTGCGCTTAGCGCAAGGACCGCCAGCAGCACTAGGAAAGTATGCATCATACTGTGAGCAAGAAAGATAAGAGAGCGGTAATCCGATGCAGGGCGATGAATATCAGATTTGCCTGGGTGAAATAGCTGCTTTTGAAAAAAAGGGGGATCAGGTAAATGAATACACTTTTATTGTGTGCTAGACAGGATGCGGTGAGCTACCAAAGAAAAGAGAAGAAATAAATGTTAATGCACTTTTGATACTTTATTACGAATGGAATGGAATTGTCATCATCAAACGACGGAAGAAAACTTGCAAGACGATGCAGTGTTAATATATTGGGGACGGTTGAGGAATATATAGCCAACATTCTCAGGAGAAGGAAAGAAAAAACCTTCTCCCCCTCACTCCCTTTTTTAGCCACCTTTATTTTCGTGTTGCTTGAAATATAAAGTGCATTTACTGCTTTATTTTTAAGAAAGAGTTCTTTATTCATTGAATGGGATGATGAATGGATGAATATGGAGAAGTATATTCAGGCTGTTTATCTTTTTTTCTTCGATCCACGAGGATTTGGAGGGGAATGCTGATAATGAAATGTTTAGACACAACAACCAAGCCAGCCGATCCCGCCCTCCAGCCATCCATCTATGAAAGAAGAAGGACAGAAGGTCCGCCGCTGCTTGGCACCATAGTAAATAAAAACAATTAGCACGATTCATTGTCTAGAAATGTTCTAAAATATAATAATGATGCATTCCATTTTTTATTCCTGTTCCATGGCAAGTAGAACAAGAACCGATCTACACACGTGGAAACTTTCTTTTCACCTCCCTTCCTCCTATTCCATTCCATTTAATTGGGCACCAGAACCAGTACGTGAAATAGGAAAAGGAATCGTTCTCTTTGGAAAGAAATAACAAACAATCTACATTGTCATGAAAATTGTGCACGAGGAAACAAAGGGCGTTGACTATAATCTGCTGCGTGGAAGGCGATGGGTGATTTGCCAGAACAAGAGAGCAGTGCCTGATGGTTCCAATGTTCTGCTTTGTTCCGTTACCACGCATGCTTCAGCACGTGCTGATTCAAGCAAGACAAGACCCCCTCCTTCCCCCCTTGGTCTTGATATTGTCTAGATCCCATGTGCGGCTAGCTGGCTCTATATTCCTCTTGTTGTTTTAACAACAGGTCTTGGCCATACATAAAAAGTATCAGTAAGCATTCTAATGTCCATTATTCCTTGCTATATCCTTCTTTTTCATTTTATTATTTATATTACGTCACAGAACAGATAATAATTCTGTGGCTGCTCGTTCAACAGACAACAGTTAGTAGTGGCATTTAAAAGCAAAAACACTAGAAATGAAAAAAGATGGGCGGATCATGAGATTTGGCTATAAATAACCCAAAACACTCGATGCTGATTTAATTTCAGAGTCTCCCTCCTGAAAGCTCCTGATTCCTTCTCTGTACCTCGGTCTAGCTACGGATATCTAAAAAACAGCACTATCAACGCACTATTTTTTTTCAAATGTCTAGCATACACATATAGCTTTTCCTCTCTGTTCACCCATCACCGTTCCCTAGAAAGAAAGAAAGAATAGGCAGTATAGAAGCACTTGTTTCAAAATGGCGCTGATAAAGAATAACCCAAAGTCGATTCTGCTGGCGTTCATGGGAGTGATAGTCGTTGGGTCGGCTACGTTTGCCTTTGCCAAGGATCTTGTGGACAACAAGAGGCGTGCAGAAGAGATCCGCCGCATCAAGCGCGAGCGCCGGTCGAATGCCTACGAAAACTATAACAAGCTACACCAGGACGACGAATAGAACTGCTTTTTTCACGATTACAGGAAATAAACAACAACAAAAAATCCATGGATTATTATTATAATATAATCTGAAAAACGTAAACAGCGTGAGTGTTTTTAGTTTATTTACTTTCTATTCTTTCGCCTGCAAAAGAACTAGGATGGAAAGGATTGATTTGCGTTGTAGAGAAATAGCAGAACAAGACATTGTCAAACAATGCAGTGTTTTCTCTTTTTTTTCTGTTGAGCGCGTAACATTTTCTTTTTCCTTTCTTTCTTTTTACACGAAAAACAATACCACCAGCAAAAACGCAAGGTTTTTCTTTTCTTCTCTTTCTGATTTCTTTAATTATTATTTGTGCCTAATTTCCAACCCCCCCTTTTTTTAAAAAGCAGCGAGATAAGGGTAGTATACAAAGAATGGTTAGTAGCGACACAGAGAGCGTTGACAACAAGCGCAAGCGACAAGACAGCATCAAGGGGACCCCGACAGCAGCAGCAGCAGCAGCTGGTGCTGGTGCTGGTGGTGAGGAAAAAGGGCCACAGGAAGGCGGCAGCGTAGAAGGCAACACGATTACCACCACAACCACAACCACGCAGACCTCCGTCTCGGCGACTCCCGAGCCCGAGAGCTCAGCCAGCACACAGCAGCAGCAGCAGCAGCAGCAGCAGGCGTCCAGCCCGGCGAAGCGGCCACGCACAAGCGAGGAAGGAGACGATGACGTCGTCCACTCGCCCAGAGAGGAGGCAGTAGAGGAGCCGGCTGAGGAAGCGGTTGAGCAGGCGGAGGCAACCAGCAGCACTCCGCAGAAGAAGGAGGAGCAGAAGGCACCGGCGCCATCTACGGCTGCCGTGTTTGGGACCAAGTTCTCCAGCGGGCTTGGGTTTGGCAGCGCCAGCATAAATGGAGCATCTACAACACTGGCAAACAAACCGTCGCCGTTTGCGTCGTATACTGGAATAACCAGCGGGTTTGCAAAGTACGCGTCGGAAACACAGCAGCAGCAGCCATCGGGGGCAGCCGGTGGAGGAGCGGACGAGCCGTCTGTGCCAAAGAGTCCGCTTGCAGCCAGTGCTGCTGCCGCTGCTGCTTCGCTGGCTGCTGCAGCTGCAGACAAGGATGACGGGTTAGCGTCAGGTACGGCAGGCGGGAAGACGTTTGAGGATCTGCTAACAGCCGAAGGAAAGGAGACGCTGGCAACCAACGTGGCGCTATCCACGGTGGTTCCAGCCATGGCGCACGCCAACGTATCCTCAGCCGACGGTGCCACGCCACCCATTCGCACTTACGAGGAAGACGAGACCTGCATCTTTTCAACAAAGGCCAAGCTGTTCGAGCTGGCCGGCGATGCGTGGAAGGAAAGAGGCGCCGGGAACTTCAAGATCAACTGGCACAACGACGATAACAACCGTCGTCGCATGGTGATGCGCACCGACCAGACGTTCCGTCTCATACTTAATGTCAGTCTGTTCCCCGGCTTGCAGGCCTCGTGTGAACGCAGGTTTGTTCGCTTCACTAATATCGATCCGGTTACCAAGGCGCTCGTCACTTTTGCCCTGCGGCTGGCCTCTGAGGATCTGGCGGCCAGCGTGTCTGCTGCTATCAACAAGTATGTTCCCGTGGCGGCGCCCGGTGTCTTGGCTGGCAAGGGCCAGGATGCCAGCGATGGCGGCGCCTCTGGCAGTTCTGGGGATGAAGAGTCAGCCAGCGACGACAGCGAAGGAGAGGACGAGGGAGAAGAGAATGAGGAAGAAGGAGAAGAGGCGGAAGAGGACGAGGAAGAGGACGACAGCAGCGATAGTGCCAGCCAAGGTGACGATGCCGATGACTCTGACGATGACAGCAGCCAGGACGGGTCGGATCAGCGGGAGGAGCCCGATGCAGAAGACGAAAAGCCGAGGACAAGGACAAGAGCAAAGACAAGGGCTGCAGCTTCTTCAAAGTAGCCCAACCTCCGTTTGCAAGAGCGCCAATTCCCACCGATTCAGAGTTGCTTGCTCTGCCAATTTTATTGATAAGAAAAAATACATACAACACAAACCCACACAACACAACAAAGGGCCTTTGTTTTATACCTCTGGTCAGGCCTGCAGCGCACTGTCGTAGCGCGAAGCAACCATCTGGCCGCCACCGCCAGAAAAGCCCGTGCCGTCCGAGGTCAAGCGGATGACATCGTCGGCCTCGGAATTCACGGCCTTCTGGCACACAAAGCACTCGCCGGCCGGAAGCACAAAGTTGCTGACGCATCGGTGGCACATTGCGTGGCCACACGGCCGCAGAACATCGATCTTTGAGCTGCTCAGCAGCGCCTTATCGCACGCCGGACACAGCTTCTCCCCGGTTGCGCTTGTTCTGAAGTGGACCGCCGTCATGTGCTTCAGCTTCAGCGCGTGCGGCTCGCTTGATGCGTTGCATTGCACTGTCAGCTGGCTTGGGTCCTTGAGCGTTCTGGCGGCCTCTGGCGCCTGGCTGGGCACCCAGAAGCTGCTCCTCAGCTTGCTGCCTTCCGCATCGCCGGCATCCTTGGCTGCGCCTGTTGTCTGCGCTGCTGGCTGCTTCTCCCTGCCCCGCGCAAACACCACCGCTCTCGACGGTTCCGACGACTTGTCCTCCAGCAGACGAACCCTCTTCGCTGGCTTCTCTTCCCGAGAGTCGTCCTGATCCGGCAGCTCATCGTCCCTCGGCCTCCGGCCAGCCTCGCTCAATCCGGTCTCGCTTCGAATGTACCGTTGCACCTCCCGCGCGTCCGCCTGCGCCCTCTCCGCCTTGACTCTCTGCTTCTCCCGCTTCATGTGGTCCTTGTATTCCCGCTGAAGACTCTGGATGCTCTGCTTCTGCTCCAGTATATTGGCCACCACGCACTCCTTGCAGAATATGTGGCCCCGTGCACATACCGTTGGGATGCGCGCCGTGTTCAGACACAGGTGGCATGCGTCGAATGGTCTTTTTGAATCGACCCCAAGACGCTTGCTTCTCGTCCCATAGTCTACCATCTGCCGCTCGGCGTACGTGAACACGCCTGACGCCGTATTGTTCTTTGAGTGCCGCACCATCTTGCCGTTTCTCCCTCCTCTTTCTATTTTTTGTTCACTCCTAGCTGGTCTGCTGGTTTGCGAATGTGGCAAAAACTGAATATTATAGATCCGAATAAAGGAAAGAAATAGCAGTATCACAATGTAGGTAAATAGATAATAATTTAATTCACAAAGAATGCGCAATCGGCTCAAAACATGTGCTATGCATTTTCCCAGACATACACCTAAAAATCGAGAGCATGGCTTGTATGGGATGATGCTGGCCTGTGGTCATATGATGAGGATTTGTTGGATTTTTGGCCTTAATATCGGTAATTCGACTTGTTTTCAATTGCTGCAGAAGCGGCTGAGCTTTCTATTTCTGCAATATTGTCTGTGCTGCTTATTGTTCTTCAATGCAACAAGTTTTCCTTTGGTGATGAAAAAAAGTAGAAAGAAATCAGGCTACGATTTTTTGGGAGCAGTTTCTCCTTTTGCGCGTTCTCTTTCTTTTCTTCTTTTTCTTCTGTATATTTTCATTTTGTTTGAATCAATCCAACAACATTTTTCGGCCATTTTCACATATCCCCTATATCCCTCAATATTGTTCTCAACCGATTAGTGCACATTGATACCCGGCCATTTAAAATTATTATTATAAATAAAAATAAGCCGCTGACCGTGCCATTCAAAAGATTTCATGGGTTAGTTATACATGATCCCCCTCCCTTGCTTTCTTCTTTCATCTCGGTTTGTCTCCCTGTTTTCTATTTTTACTCCATGCAAACACATTGTGTTACTGGTTTTTTCAAAAGGATGACTATAAATATATAAAAGATAGTAACTGAGGAAAGCAAGATAATGGATAACCTGGTGCACTTTGTTTATCGCATGTCCAATTCAGCAATGCTTTTAATCTAGCCGAGAAGCGCCTTTTTTATTTTCAAGTAGAAAATGCCTTGTGTTATTTCAAAAGCAAGGCTTATTGCCGCCTTTTTTGTTTCATGTTTTTTGTTGTTAGTTGTTGGTTGTTGTTTAGAGGTGGCGAAGAAACAAAAGAATAAGCTTTTACTGCTTTTCGTACTTGTTCCTTTATTCACTCTTTTCTCGTTTTCCCAGGAGTTTGGACAAGAGTGAGATTCCTGCCATTCTATGTTTGTTACCACAGAGTCCCATTGATACAAAAAAGGTTCATGTTGTCCATGCCATTCAAGGTATTCTCTACAGCTTCCATGTTCATTTACTTTTTTTTTTTTTATTTTTTTTACAACCTGGGTCCAAAGCCATTAACTAACATTATTTATTGTTTCCATTCCATTGCGCATTAATTTTTATTACAACTCTATATTTCATAATGGACCAAAAGGTTATAGGATCAGAGGCTTCAAAATTCGAGTATATTGAGGTAGATGAGTCCAGCCAGTCAACCGACAATGCCCATGTCAGCGTAGACGGGGCACCAGGCAATTACACAGAGGAGGCAATCCATGTGGAGAAGCGACTATCCCGCTACTGCCGCAAAGTGGATGTACGGATACTCATATACGCAATTGTCCTCTGTGTGCTCAACCAAAGCGACAGAGGATCCATTGGGGTGGCCAAGGTAGTTGGTCTGGAAAGCGACCTGGGAATGGTCAAGAACGACTTCAACATAGCCACAACGCTGTTCACGGTAGGGTACCTGTCGCTGGAGGTGTTTTCCAACTTTGTTCTAAAACGGGTGGGTGCATCGAAACTGCTGCCGACGCTCGGGGTTCTCTGGGGCTGTGTCTGCGCCCTGCAAGGCATCATCCGCACAAAGGCGCAGCTCTTCGTGATGCGCGTGCTTCTGGGAATGTCGGAATGCGGGTTCACCGCAGGCATCCTGCTCATTGTGTCGTTCTTCTATCCAAAGTCCAAACTCACCACACGCGTGGGGTTCTTCTACCTGAGCGCACCGCTCTCAAACGTATTTTCAGGCCCACTAGCCTCCGCATTGTCGCACATCCACCACCCGACTATCAAGCGGTGGCAGTGGGTGTTTATTCTCGAGGGAGTTCTGACCATCGTGGTCTCCGTGTTTGGCTTCTTCATTCTGCAGGACCACCCCGAAAAGTGCTCCTTTCTAAGCGACGACGACAAGGAGTTTATTGTCTCTTACAAGAAAAAGGAAGGGTCGCTTGGCGGGTCGCAAAGGCTGTCGTTCTCGGACACGAAGCGGGCGCTGTTTGACTGGCAGCTCTGGGTCATGACGTTTGCCACGTTTGCCACGTGCGCGGCATCCAGTTCGGTCAGCGTGTTTGCACCAGAGCTGATCAACGAGCTCGGGTTCACGGCCGCCCAGTCGCAGGCAATGAGCGCACTGCCGTCCGTGTTTGGCGCAATTGCCATTCTCCTAGCCGGCCAGACAGTGAGGGTCTGCGGCAGCCACTGGCTTGCCGGCGTTCTTGCATTAAGCGTCGCCCTGCTTGGAAGCGTTCTGATGGCGGCTACGCTTAATATCCCCGTGCGCATAATCGGCCTGTGTCTTGTTGGTGCCGGCGGGTTCTCTGGTCTGGGCATACTGCCTGGATGGAACATTACTGCAAACTCGCAAAACGTGGCGCATTCGGCTGTTGCCTCGGCAGCTACTGTGTTCATGGGATCGGCTTCTGGCTTTGTCTCGTCGAACATCTTCCTTAACCAGGACGCGCCCAGATTTATCATTGGCCATTCTGTGAATATCGGTTTGCTGTTTTTAGGAATCGCTGCTTGCATTGTCACCCGCCTGTCGATGGGTCGCCGTAACAGGCTGTTGCAGGCGCAGGAGATGCGGCCTGTTGCTGAGTTCTCCGGCAGTCCCGATGATCTCGACCGCAGTCGGGCATTTCGGTATGTCCTCTAGACATGGAAATCTTTTCTTTTCTTACTCAAACATCTACATGAATAGCATGGCCAACATATTTGAAAATAAAATAAAATCTTCTCTAAAATTCGTTAACTTTGACAAGCTCTGAAAAATACCCGCCGTTCTTGATAAGATCCTTTGGAGGGCCAAACTCGACAACTCTGCCCTTGTCCATGACAATAATCCTGTCGCTGTTCATAATGGTCTCCAGCCGATGAGCAATGGTCAGCACCGTGCTGTCTTTGAATTCGCTACGAAACAGCTTTTGCATCTCCTTGTCGGTCTCTAGGTCAACGTCAGCCGTTGCTTCGTCCAGCACAATTATCTTGCGCTTGCGCATCAGCAGTCGACATAGACTAAACAGCTGCTTCTGGCCACTGCTAAAGCGGTCGTAGTCGTCAATACTTCTGTCAAGTCCATATATTGCCTTTTCGTTTACTC
>JANBOK010000123.1:0-27262 GCA_027595805.1 Coemansia sp. Benny D160-2 | reverse complement strand
CAATCCAATCTAATGCTATGCCATGCCATGTTATTGCTCTTCTATTCCTTTTAATCATATGCCCCGGGCTGCTTTGAGAACAGGGAGAGATCCTATTTCGCCTCACCTCTTCTTCGTCTTTATATAGCGAACGGATGTTCTCTCGCGTAGCAGCTCATCCAATATACAATCTCTCTTTCTCTTCCCTCCTCTATCTCTCTCATCTCTCTTCCGTTCCCCCTTCCACTTTTTTGTTTTATTATCTTGTCCACCAACTGACCGCCACACATAATGATGTTTTCACCGGCTCTTTCTGTTGTCAAACGACAAATAACAACAAGAGCAACGACAATACCTTTGACACTTCGCACTCTTTCATCGCTAGTAGGCAAAATGGCAGACAGCACCACCGGGTCACCAGCAGACAAGGTTCTGACGCTGGACACAATGAACCAGAACATCCGCACGATGGAGTACGCGGTACGTGGGGCAATCCCTATCCGTGCAGAAGAGCTACGCGAAGAACTGAAGACGCAGCCGCCGGGAACGCTTCCATTCAAGGAGATCATTGCGTGCAACATCGGCAACCCACAGCAGCTCGACCAGAAGCCGATCACCTTCTTGCGTCAGGTAAGCGCATTGATGGAGTACGCAGATCTGCTGGGCCCAGATATGATCGATACCACTAGAAAGCTGTTCCCCGAGGACGCGATTGACCGCGCTAGACGCAACCTCGAGTACGTGGGCGGCGCTCCTGGGGCGTACACGCAGTCGCTGGGCATCATGGAGGTGCGCAGAAACGTGGCCAAGTTTATTGAGCAGCGCGATGGGTTTCCGGCGGATGCGAAGAACATCTGCTTGACGTCCGGGTAAGTACTATTGTCTTTTTTGTTTGTTTGCTGGTTGTTATTTTCGTTGCTGTTTTCCTGGAGATTCCGCTCTTTTTCTTTCTACTTGTTTCTGCTTGTGAGTCAGTTGGGAGGGAGGGCAAAGTGTGTGATCCGTGTTTTTATATTTCCGATTGAGCGGCACAATTAATATCCGATCGCCAGGAAGGAAAAAAAACCCGCTCGTTTTTTCCCACCATGTGTTTCTTTGTCGATTTGATTTTGTAGCGCATCGGGGGCCGTTGAGCGGGTGCTGGACATGCTTGTGGCAAACCCAAGCGTGGGCGTGATGATTCCGATCCCGCAGTATCCGCTGTACACCGCGACGCTGGCGCATCTGAACGCACGCGCGGTGCCGTACTACCTGCAGGAGGAGAACGACTGGCAGCTGAGCATCGGCGACCTGGAGCGCGGACTACGCGAGGCGCGCGAGGCGGGAACGGATGTGCGCGCACTGGTGGTGATCAACCCGGGCAACCCGACGGGCGGATGTCTGCTGGAATCGAACATCGCCGAGATCGTGCGGTTCTGCGAGCGCGAGCGGCTGGTCCTGCTCGCCGACGAGGTGTACCAGACCAACATATACACGCAGACCAATCCGTTTGTGTCGTTCAAGAAGGTCGTGTCCCAGCTGCAGTCGCCCGTGGAGCTGTTCTCGCTGCACTCGATCTCCAAGGGAATGGTCGGCGAGTGCGGAAGACGCGGCGGATACTACGAGGCCGTCAACATCGACGACGCCGTCATGGGCCAGCTGCTGAAGCTGGCGTCGGTGTGTTTGTGTCCCAATGTGCAGGGCCAGATGGCCGTCGATATCATGGTCAGCCCGCCAACGCCCACCGACGCCTCGTACGCGCAGTACACGCGCGAAATCTCCGACATCTTCGAGAGCATGAAGCGCCGTGCAGCAAAGCTGGCCGCTGCCTTCAACTCGCTGCCTGCAATGACCTGCAACGACGCGCAGGGCGCGATGTACCTGTTCCCGCGGGTGCGGTTCCCGCAGGCGTTTGTTGCCGAGGTCCATGCGCTGGGCAAGGAGCCCGACGCCGTCTACTGCATGCAGATGCTCGAGGCCACCGGTATCTCCGTGGTCCCGGGCTCCGGCTTCGGCCAGGTCCCCGGCACCTTCCACTTCAGATCCACCTTCCTGCCGCCGGAGCACCTGTTTGACTCCTTCATCGACAGCTTCAAGCGCTTCCACACCGAGTTCATGGCGCGCTATCCGACCGACGCGGCGGAGGACAAGAGCAGAGTGGGATGAGTGGAGGAAACCAGAGACTCGTGGTTATTTTATTATACATTCTTCAGACCAGCATTATCTGTTTTTTTTTTCTTCCTTATTTGGACCAATACTATGAATACACCCGCTGCATCGCCTGCTGGGCCTAGTCAATGGTGCAGTGCTCCTTCAGCACGGCCCGCGCCTTGAGCAGCGACCCCGAGAGCGTGTATATCGAGGCCAGGTTGTACGCAGCCTCCCTGCGCAGATCGCAGGTCGCAGTGGCCTGCGCTTCGGCACCGGCGGGGCTCAGCGACGTCGGGAGCTCAAACACGCGCTCGTAGTACGTGACCGCCAGATCCAGGAGCCCCAGGAAATGGAAGGCACGCGCAAAGTTGTAGGCGATCTCCTGCACCACGTCAAGCGGGCCACCACCGCCATTCTTGCCGTCTCCGGCCCGTCTTCCTCCGCCGGCTGCATCCTCCATCGCCTGCATGTGTCTGAGCTCGGCGTACCGCTGCAGATAGACCAGTCCGCGCAGCACGCTGCCCTGCTTTGTCTCGGGCGTGTCCATCCGGACAGAGTGCACCAGGTACGCTACGCCCAGGTGCAGCGCCAGCGATGCGTCCTCGGGAACCAGCGCCAGCCCCAGCGTGTGCTGCGTGATCGGCGCCACGCCCACCCGCGACACCCGCATCACGTGTGCTGCTATCGAGTGCAGCGCCGACACGTCGCTTCTGGCCAGAACAAGCCCGTCCCGTCCCGCCCCGCCACTGCCGCTGTAGACGATCCGGAGCCCCGCATCGCCCTGCTCGCCAGCCTCGTCCTCCTCTCTGCATAGAACCCACTGTTGCTCACTCAGCGGATACGCGCCCTCTGCGTCGGCAGGCTGCTTGGAGTAGTGCATGTCGTCGAGGTGCTGGAGCAGCCGGCGCACGAACTTGTACATGGTGGACGTGGTAAGCGAGGACGAGCCGCTAGCAGACGAGGCCAGCGCGTATCCGAACAGCTTGTACACCATGGCCTTTGCCGGCTTTCCGCCGCACCACCACCGCACCAGGTCGTAGATCTGGCCCTCCAGTCCGCCAAGCATCGCGACCATAATCATCATCAGCTTCAGTACGCGCTGGTTCCCGACGTTGTGCACAAACACGTTGGACTGGAACACAATGTCAAGCATATCGAGCGCCTCTTGGTGCTTGTTCTGGAGAACCAGACACTTTGCGTAGAACAGAAACATGTCCAGCCACCGCCCAAACAGCTGTGCTCGGAACGTCGTCGCCACGCCGCCGTCCTCGTCCCCGTCCTCAGGCGTGCCGCCACCGTTGTCCTCGGTCGGCTGGTGCTGGTTCTGCTGCTGCTTGTCAGCCAACCGCTTCTTCATGCGTGCCAAGCGCCGCTGCACCGCTGCCTGGCCGTCGCCCACGGGGCTCAGGATGTCGATGTCGCCGCTCGATGCGCTGCTCTCCAGCTGCGACATCACGGTTGAGCGGTAGTTGCGGAACGGACGCGATCTGTCCGTCATGTAAAAGGCGCCCATATGCCGCCAGTCATCAAACAGCCGTCTGGCCGTAGTGCAGTAGTCGGCCACCGCCTCGCGGTCCCCGCCAACCTGGACACTATTGCTGCTGCTTTTGCTGATCAGCGGCTTCAAAAGATCAAGCTTCCTGAATGCAACGTCAGCGCTGCGCATCGCCGCCAGACACCGCGTGCGCTCTTCCTCTGCGTTCCGCCGCTTCTGCAGCGTGTGCTCCGACGGCTGCCGCACGCTGGTGTGCAACAGCCCGCCAACATAGTCCTGCGTGGCCGCCGCCGCCTGTCCGCTCTGCGCCTCGTACACGCCGCCCAGCAGCGACGCAGTCTGTGACGCTGCGCCAGACTGCGACGCTGCGTCCACGTCAAAGCGATGGCGATAGGCTCCGCGAACGGCTGATGGCTGCTGCTGCTGCTGGTCGGGAGAGAGCGCGGTGACGGCGTCGCCCATCTGCTGGATGGCCTCGGCCGTGCTGATCATCTCGTACGCCAGACGCACCTCGCCCATCTCCTCGTAGAGCTCACCCAGCCACAGGCGCATATCCAGGTCGTTGGGATCGGCCTCGATGACCCGCTGCGCAAAGGCCCCAGCGCTGGCCAGATCGCCGGCGTCGCGGTGGCACTTGGCCAATCGCTCCCAGACCGACGGCTGGTCGGTGGCAGCGTGGTCTGTCAGCATCGTGTAGATGCGCACCGCCAGTTGCGAGTGGCCCAGCTCCGCGTAAGCGTCGGCGACGTCCGTGTACAGATCCTCGTAGACCACCGGATCCACCGCAAACAGCCGGTTGATGTGCGCCTCAGCCGACTGCGCGTGCCCGAGCATCAGTCGGCACAGCCCAAGCTTGACGCGCAGCTCAATCGGCAGCTGGTTGTCTGCGCCGGCCTGGTCGGGAGACTCGTACTCCGTGTCGTCTTGGTCGTCCAGCTCCAGCGCAACCCACGCCGTGTCCCGTCCGCGACCCTGGATGAACCGCGCCCCGCGCTTGATCTCCACGATGGTCGTCTCGTACTCGCGCCGAAGAAGCCGAAGCTCCGCCAGCATGTTCAGGTCGCTGTAGCTGTATCCGCCCATATCCTCCATCGGCACCGTCCGTGTCGGGTTGTTTCTAAAGTACCGCACCCACTCGATGCTGTACACGTCCTCGTCCTCGTCTTCGCTGTCGACATCCGAGCTCTCCTCACTGTCATCGAAATCGCCATCGCCTCTGCCGCCAGACTTTCGACCCTGGACCTTGGTCTGCGCTACAGCCTTCTCGGCAATCTCCACGGCCTGGTTGTTGTAGAACTCGATGGCCTGCGCAAACCACGCAATGGGTGCATCGATGTCGTCCAGCTGCTTTGCATAGAGAACCGACGCAACGCGGATCGTGTCCATGCTGTACGGGTCGGCGCGAAGCATGGAGCGGTACGACTTGGCAATGGCCTTCTGGTTGCCGCGCTTCTCCAACAACGCAAGCTTGCGCGCCCACGCGTCCTTGTCAAGCGGAGTGTTGCGCGTGACATAGGCGATGCAGTACAGCGCCTGGTCCTCCGCCTCCGCATACGCCTTCTTTGCCTCTGCATCGCCGCCGCTTCCCGCTGCCACAGACGCTCCGAGCTGTGTCGCAGTGTCCATGTGCATCGAGTACAGCCGCTCCCAAAGCGCATTGTCCGTTGGATTCATATGGGCGGCCACTGTCAACAGCTGAAGCGCATCGCTGTACTTGCCCTGCTCCTCGCGGATCAGCGCCATTGTGTTCCATGCCGCCGCACAGCTCGGTTCGATCCGGATGACGTCGCAGAACGTGTTGAACGCCTGTGTCAGCTCCTTCTCCACGTAGAACCGGTTGGCCATGCCCAGGAGATGGTTCACCTCGTGGCTGTACACCGGGAACCGCGACTGCTTTCCACGCGGTCTCCCCGGTTTGCGCTTTTTATTCCGCCGGCCTGATCTTCTCCCCGATCTGCCGATTCCCGTTGACACGCGCATTGCGTTGTGGATCTCCCGGATGTGGAACTCGTCGTCTCCCGAGAGCGAAGACGCATCGCTGGCTCTGTAGTTGCTATCCTCGTCATCGTCGCCCTCCTCAACAACGGCCTCCTGTGCGTTGTCTTCAGACCCGTCATCGGCCGCTTGCTCCCTGTGCACGGTGTCGCTCTTGACCGCTGCAGCTGTGCGCCGGGTGCTCATGCGGCGCTGCGGCGGAATAGAAAGGCCTCGAAGCTGCGTGGTCAGCAGCGATGACGACTTGTCGATATAGTTGTCGTTGTCGCTATTGCCTTCGCTATCGCTGTCTGACGACGAATAGTACCCAGATCCCTGGTCGTCATCCTCGTTGTGCTCGTAGTACTGAGGATCCACCATGCCGCTAGCATCTAGACCTGCTGCCGCCGCCGCTGCCTCCTCCTGCTGCCGCTGGATCGAGTCGATGTCCACCATGTTCCCAAGCCCCTCGGCCGCAAGCATCTCGGCGGCCGAGCGCACCGCGTTCATCAGCGCTGCCTCGTCGTATGTGCTGTTGTACTGCGCTTCATCGTCGCTGCCTGCGTTGTTATTGTCCATGTTCTCTTCCTCAAGCCCAGCGGCCGCTTCGTTTCTTTTGCCCATGGTGTCCTCCTATTCCCTCGGTTTGTTAACGACAGTGCTGTCCAGACAAATAAATAGTACAAAATAATTGGAGAATGAAGCGGAACCAGGAGTGTAATGAAAACCTACATTGAAAAAAAGAAAAGGGGAGGGTTTGTTGAACAGAGAAAGTCAGCATACGTTTATTTTTTTTGAAAGTGACACCAAAAAACCGCTTTCGCGTTTATCCTAAATTGCCTTTTTTTTCTACACTTGCCTTATTTTTCCCACTTTATTTTGCTACTCTACTTTTTGTTCTAATCAAGCCAATTCACCCCACGTAATATGGATGGCGATTTGGATTTCGAAAACACGCCACTTGTCACGCTGTTAAATGAACTGCTGAGCGAGTACGAGGCCAGCGTCCGGACCCTGCTTCGCCAGCTCGACACGGTCGGAAGTAGTAGTAGCGGCACCAGCACCAGCAACAACAACAGAAACACAGGCAATGCCGCCGCCACCACCACCACAGCAGCACGGGTGGACACGGCCAAACGTCTAGCCTCGCTGGACCGCAATCTGCAGCGACTCTACGGCGAGATATCGCACCACCAGACCCGACAGCAGGAGATCCGCAGGACCCAGGTGTTGTCGATCGAGAGCGGCAAGGCGAAGCTCCACTTCATCAACAGCATGCTTGACGCGAAACAGCAGCTCGAGGAGACCGTGGCCGACGTTGGCAGGAAGATCGAGTCTGCCCAACGCGCACAAAAGGCACGTCCGCCGGTGGCCGAGATCATCGAGTACGCGAGAAAACTGGGCATGTTCACCAGTGCGCCGCCCAACTTTGATCCTAATAACATCAGAAGCGGCGCCCTGCCTCCCGAGCCGCCCCATCCGCTCCTGCTTGTTATGCGCGCGGGCACCCTGAATCGGTACAGGACAAAGAAGGTTGCCGTGGACAGTGCTGATAATGACGACGAGGTTGACGACGATATGTTTGCCTCGCATATGGATGACGATCAGTTTGACGATGTTGATGCTGATGATCTGCTTCTTAGTCTGGATCTGAATCCCGATCTCAGCTGAGCGAATCTCCTACTTTTTCTTGTACTCGCTCAAGCACCCTTCTCTTTTTTTCTCTATCTCTAGAGAACCAACCCCTCTGCCCTGTTTATAATATACCAACCATGGAAACATTAAGCCCCACTCTCGGTATTGGCAGCTAGAATGCTATTATGTGGCATATACATATCCGGGGTGCTAGTTTGGATGTTCAAAACCTTCTATGTATATAATTAGATGCCACATTGTAAAAGAAAAAGCATTTGCTGGGCCAATACATGCCGCCTTCAATGGCACAGACCAAAGTAAACAACTGGCGGCGTCGTGCACAATGCGCTTGCCCCCCACCTCTTTAGCACTAGGGGAGCTTGATCCCCCGCTGCTCAATAATGCCAGCCAAGACACAGAACTTTTCGGTGGACACGTCCTGGGGACGAAGCGTGGGGTCGATCTCGCACTCCTCCAGAAGCTGCAACGTGGCAGGGTCCCAGTCCTTGAATATCCGAGCCAGCATCTTTCTCCGCTTCATGAACGTAAACCGCGTCAAGTGCTCGAGGGTAGACAGCGACGAACGGAGCAGTGGCTTCTCCAGCGGCCGCAACTGAACCACAGTGGCATCGACTTTGGGCCGCGGAACAAAACTGGATGCAGGGACACTGTACAGACGGAAGGCATCGCACACAGATTGCGAGATAATCGAGAGACGGCCACGGGGGGACTCGGATGCCGAGGCGATGATCCGACTGGCCACCTCCTTCTGGAACATCAGCGTCATGGACACCGACCGCCCCGTCGAGAATATGCCCTGCCGCGTCGAGAGAAGCTGGAGCCACTGGATCAAAAGCGGCGTGGCCACGTTGAATGGCAGGTTGCCCAGCAGGTGCACGTACTCGAACTCCGCAAGACCTGTCGTTGCTGCTGTTTCTGCTGCTGGCTTACTGCCAGCGCTGACAATCTGTCGGTGATCGATCTTAAGCATGTCGCCCAGGATCACCCGGAACCGCCCGTTCGATGCCTCCTGCAGCTGGTGGAGCGTCGGCATGAACCGCTCGTCCTTCTCCACGCCAACCACGTTGCGTGCGCCGTGGTCCAGGATCGATCGCGTCAGCAGTCCGGGACCCGGCCCAACCTCCACGCACAGCGCGTTGTCCATCTCCAGCCCCGCCAGGCTGACCAGCTTGTCTGTTATATTCTTGTCCATGATAAAGTTCTGGCTGAGCTGCTGTCTGGCCCGCAAGTTGTACAGCTGGACGAGTTCCCGGATTGTCGGGAGCTTCGGGAGCTTTGACAGCGCCATGTGTGAAAGAATCGAGTCTAAAACCTGTGTTTGCGTGAGGAGGGTGGTTGGATGATAACAAAGAAACAAGTAGTAGTGAAAGGGCTTGTCGACTCCTCACTCTGCCGAGGTATTGCGATCGGAAAATTTGGCATCTGATGAGGGGAAGGAGACTTTGCCAGTTTTGATGGAAGCGCTTTATGGGCAGATCACATCATACCCGTGGAAGCGATGACCACAGAAAACAGCAATCCAGATCTCATTAAGCACAGTCAAGGATCTTTAAAACAATGGCCGGGCTAGATGGATGCAATTAAGGATAGAATAGAAAGTAAAAGATAAAGTGAAAAACAAAGGCTTGGTACAGTACAATTCACAAGACGGGGGGAGGGGGCGGCAGTAATGAGAGAACGGAAAAGGCGGGGCTTACTCCAAAGAGAAGCGCTCGTGGACCTGCGTGTACTCGTCATGGATGCTGCGTCTGTGGAGCGCACCAGCATCGGCACCGCTGTCACCCCTGCTCCGACTGGCGTCAAGAAGCGTCCTGTTGGCCTTGAGCTGCGCCTTGCGGGAGTCATAGTCAGAGATGGCTTCCTTGAGCCCAATGCCAAAGTTGCGGTAGCAGCGGATCGACACGTAAACCGTGACCAGAATCAGCGCCAGCGTGACAACAATGAAGAAGGTCAGATACTTTCTGCTGTCCAGATACGGGTCGTCGTTCTTGTCGATTCCGACATTCATGCGCACAAGCTTGTAGATAAAGTAGGCGGGCGACAGACCCAGACAGACAATGACAACAATCATCACAATCCGCTTCTCCACCTTTAGCGCCCAGAACGACAGTATCAGAAACACAATACTCCCGGGAATCACCACTCCAATCTGCACCCATGTTTCGGGATCGCTGACGCGCAGCACCAGCGTCGCCAGCTGCACCGAGTACGAGATGAAAAAGAATATGTCCAGCTTCAGCAGCGTCAGCAGAATCTGATGCCACTTGTACGCCCGACGGAGCGCCAGATTTGCGCCCAGCTTCTTATACGTCTGCCACCCAAACAGCTGGTACAGCTCCCACGTCAGCGTGGCAAACGCAACCGAGCACAGTGCGTACACGACCATCGTTGTGATCTGCAGAATGCGCATGTCGTTGTCCTTCTGGAAGATGCCTGCCGACGCACTCGGGTGAATGTAGAACGTCGTGTACTGGATCAGCGAGTATATCAGACACATGATGTTGAACAGCGTAGCTGCAATGATCTGAATCGTGTTCTTGTGCGCCACAGCCTCCCAGCACAGCATCAGCAGGAAGAACTGGGCCACGATGAATATGACGTCGTACACGATGAACGACTCCTGCGTGATCGTCATTGTATTGCTTGCGCTCTGCACCCCAAATCCCCACAGGCTCTCCGTGCCGTTCTTGTAGATGTCGACTGTGCGCTTGATCACGTATCCCTGGATGCAGACAATCGCAAACACCTCGAGCAGCGCCACCAAAATGAACATCCGCGCCCATATCGACGTCGGTATGCCAAAGTTCTTTAGCGTCAGCCGTCTTTTCATGGTTGCGTGTCTGTCTACGTTGCTCGTGCTGCAAGTGCGGTACTTTGTGCGTTTGCGCTGTTGTTGCTGTCTCAGCTCAAATTGAGCAGAATTGAGGACAAATGGCTGTCTAGAGTCAGCGTAGTTTAATAATTGATGGATGTAAGCGGTACCGGATATGAAGAAGAAAGGAGGAGCCCAAGACAGAACAGAAATAAATAAAGAAATACAAGGTAACGAAGAAAAATGGAGAGAGAGAGAGAAAAGCGTGTCTTGTGCTAAACGCCATCCACGCTTTTGCTTGGAAAAAACGATGCATGCCAGAGCCAAACAAGTCGGGGAAACAAAAGAAAGGAAAAAAAAAGGAACAAACCTCAGCTCATCCTTGGCTCAGAATAACTCTTCAAGAAGCGCCTGCTAATGTCTCTCCTTTTTTGTGGCCATGCCTTGCTGTGGCTAAAGAAGAGGATCTGGAATAGCCGGGTGAGGATGAGTGATCCAAGAGGAGATAGATTTACCTTAATATCCAGCTTCCGGGCGTGACAATGAAAGAAAGCAGTACCACCGTCCAGCTGTCCTTGCAAGTCCAAAAGACGTACTGAAGAAAAAACTCAGCACATCATGTAAAAGTCCGCAATGGATCTATTCCACGTGCAGGACACGCTTTGCTTGGCCAGAAAGACATGTGCGGACCCGGCTCCCTTTTTCTGTTTTAGCTCATCTTTTCCCGCATTAAGCCTTTTTTATTCTCCTCTTTATTTACCACTGGCATTTATCGAAGGTGGTTTGTTTTTTATTTTCGTTTTTTGCTTCATTTACCTTTCAAGCAATCTATCTAGAATCGCCTTGGGTCTACTCACTCTCTTTCTTGTCTGCGTTTCTCCGCTGCAATTCAAATCAATTCAAATCAAATCAATTCAACTCTGGCTTTGTTTTTGTTTGGCTCAGTGGTACATCTTGTTGGACTAAACGCGCTTTATTCCCCTCCCCGTCGCTCCTCCACTTCCTTGTACTCAACCACTACCTGTCATTTGTCTGTCTCCTCTTTATTTGATTTCAATTGATTGCTTACCAACCTTTGTCTTACATTTAAAACACTCTTAACGGGCACGTCTTGGAGCATACACCACTTACACACGCAAGCCATGGCCGACCTTGGAGGCGCCAACAACAGCGCGCCTAATAGCACCAACAGCACCAACAACCCAGGCAGCAGGCCATTCACGCCCAACATGGGAGCTGCCGGCAACCTGGTGGCCGAGGAGGGGCGGGCAACCACGTCGCCTGCGCTTTCTGTGCGGTCCTCGCACTCGGTGCAGTCGCTACAGGCCGATGTGCCCACAATAAACACCGGGATGGCCAACATGGGCGTCAGCGGGGCAACCACAGCCACTAATACCATTGGTACTACTTCCACTGCCACTACGCAGATAGGTGGCGTTGTTGATGATGACGAGCCATTTTCACGGTCGGCAGCCAGCTACACACGATCCACGGTTGAAAAGGCCACGGTTGCCAAGCTAAAGCTCGAGTCGTATTACAAGGACCTGATGGCTCAGTGCATCGAGCGCAACCAGCGCAGAAAGGACCTGGAGCAGCGGCTGGTGACCGAGAGCGGATCATCGTCAGAGGAGCGCAAACACAGGCAGCTGCAAAACCTAGGGTCGAAGGAGGGCGGGTTTATGCGACTGCGTCGGACAAAGCTTAGCGTGAACGATTTCCAGACGGTCAAGGTGATTGGGCGTGGCGCGTTTGGCGAGGTGCGTCTGGTGCAGAAACACGATACCGGAAAGATCTTTGCAATGAAAATACTACGCAAGACCGAGATGATCAAGAAGGACCAGCTTGCACATGTTCGTGCTGAGCGCGATGTGCTGGCGGAGTCGGACTCGATGTGGGTTGTGCAGCTGTACTTTTCGTTCCAGGATTCGCGCAACCTTTATCTGATCATGGAGTTTCTGCCTGGCGGTGACTTGATGACCATGCTTATCAAGTACGACATTTTCCCCGAGGACGTCACCCGCTTCTACATGGCCGAGTGTGTTTTGGCCCTCGAGGATGTTCATCGTCTTGGCTTTATTCACCGCGACATAAAGCCTGACAACATCCTGATAGACAAGGACGGCCACATAAAGCTTTCAGACTTTGGTCTGTCTACAGGCTTCCACCGTCAGCATGACTCTGCGTACTACCAGAAGCTGCTTGAAAGCATCCACAAGGAGCACCCTGACGACAAGGCTGCTGCTGCTGCCGTTGGCGCAACACCTAGCTCCGCTGCAGGTCAGGATGGTGCATCCTCAGACAACCCCAACAAGCAGCCGATCGAGACGCTTCGGCGCGAAATCACGCTTACGCTTTCGAGCAAAGAGAAGCTGGCCACGTGGAAGCGCAATCGCCGCCAGCTGGCGTACTCCACGGTTGGCACACCGGACTACATTGCGCCTGAGATATTCCTGCAGCAGGGGTACAACAAGGCATGCGATTGGTGGTCGCTGGGTGCGATCATGTTTGAGTGTCTGGCCGGGTATCCGCCGTTCTGCAGCGACAACTCGCACGAGACATATCGCAAGATTATGCACTGGCGCGAGTCTCTGGTGTTCCCCAAGGACGTCAGACTGTCGCCAGAGTCTGTGCATCTGATCCGCTCGCTCCTCTGCGACCAGCAGAACAGGTTGGGTCGGAATGGTGCGTGGGAGCTGAAGCAGCACCAGTTCTTTAATGGCGTTGACTGGGCATCGCTGCGCACACGCACACGGCCGCCGTGGATTCCGCCGCTCTCCTCGATCACTGACACGTCGCACTTCCCGATCGATGAGATTGATCAGACCACATCGCCGTTTGACAACATTGTCCCTACAGCCGCTGCTGCTGCCACAGAATCTGAGCCCCAGAAGGATCTGGCGTTTGTCGGATACACCTACAAGCGCTTCGACATGCTTACCCGCAAAAACGCCTTCTAGATCCAGCCCACAGGTGCGCCATATCAACCATCCCTTTTTCCTACTGTCAGCCGCCTTTGACTTTACATTACCCTATCGCCCCCAGAACATCAGCTTAGCCTTCCTTTCCTCCCTTCATTCTTCCTCCCGTTTCGCCCGTTTACACATCCTTATTTGTCACCTCATATTTTATATTCACATATAGTATCCATCACATATCTCTCGTTTCTATCGTGTGCACCGGCGCATTTTATGCGAGTGAATCCAACGCAGTGATGCTTTCGCTTGGATTGTACTGCTTCGCTAGCTGCCAGTATGTGTCGCAGCCCGCCCCTGCCAGCCAGTTCTTCGCCTGGGTCTCGGTCGGGCATTTGCGGAGCCTAAAGTTCGTGAATCTTCGCTTTTCGATCTCGCCCTGCCAGATCAGATGGCACGAATTGTCCGAATAGTCCACTTCGTCTCTCGAGGCATCCTTATCGGGCGTCGTCTGTCCCGCAGATACGTCCAGCTTGGGCTGGCTGTCAGTCCAGTCGATTCGGCGGAGCATCAGCTTTTTGTACGCCTTGACAAACTTTGCAGCACCCTCCACAACAACCACGCTCATCTGCGGACACGCCAACGCGCACCCAGACAGGTTCATTTGGTCCGCATTGATAGACACCTTGTACCGGTGCTGCGGATGCGACAACTTGTGCACCCTAAAGACAGCACACAAAAGTCCGTCTCTTTGTTCAGCCTCCAGTGCCTTCGTCTCCGCCTTTTCTCTGCGCTGCTCCTTGGTCAGCTTGCGCGCCTGGTTCTGGGCAACGTGCTTTTCAAGTCTCTCATTCATCTGCTTGCGCACCTCGGCCTCGAGCTTGGTTGGATCGGGTACCGCTTGCGTTGCCATGATGTGCATAAAGTTGGACATGCGTAGTTTGGGCTTTTCGGGCTGCGCTAGACCGAGCATAACCTTCTCGCGGTGCTCGCGCTGTTGCTCTATCCGGCGTTGGCGGCGGATTTTCTTGCGCTCCTTGCGCGTCAGAATCAGATGGCTCGGCGCCTCGCTCATGGCGAGGATTGGTTCCGGCGGATCAATGGGGACTGGGTGCTGCACATAGATGGATACCAGGGAGTCGGATCCATCAAGAGCATATGCAGTTGGGTCATAGGAGTCGCTGCCGTTGGCAAGGAACGGCGCATCCCACCACTCGACCGCAGGTGGCTCCGGCGGCTGAATAACGTTAACAACATCAAGGACCTCCTCAGCAAGCCGTGCCTTGGATGCACGCTCCGCAATCTCGGCCTTCAGTTGCTCCATCTTTTCCTCGGTCCTCTTTCTCTCCGCCTGCTCCACAAACTGCCCGGGACGCACAAAATGGAACTGCTTTGCATGCTTACGCATCTGCGGCTCGGCTTTACGCCGTCCGCCGACCATGTGCACATCGAAGTATGGATTCTTTTCGGGGTCTGTGAACGACGCAGGTACATCGTGTTCAATCTTGAGTTGTCGCGGTGGCTCTTTCCGCTGGTTTGCCTTTATTGACGATATCCGCGGCATCGTTGATAGCTTTGCACGTTTGGCTTGGGGACCTGAGGGTTTGTAATCGTCGCGAAGCATTGGATGGAGCTCCTGCGTATGCGCGGAAACCTTCGACTGTTGCTGTTGCTGTTGCTGTTGTTGCGTCAAGTTGGGCAAAGGCATGGCTGTGATGTTACCGCCGATATTCTGACTCCTCAGCTTGGCCTCAATCCGTGCCCTACTGGCAGCAATCGTCTCCTGCAGCGACGCTTGATCTATTGGCTTTGCTGGCTGTGCGCCAGACGGCGGCCGTGGCAACCCCACGCCTCCACCGGTGGGAAGGTTCATGCTTGCCATTCGGGCGAGCACCTCTGCGCGCTTTTTTGCAATCAGCGCATTGATTTCCTCTTGGCTTTTCGGAGGCTGTGACATTGCGCAGTTGTGTACTTGCTGTGATATTTACAAATACAAAGAGTAAAACAAGGAAAAGAAAAGGACTAATTTAAATTGTTTGCAAAGACAAGAAAATACTCGTAAAAACGCCGCTTTTGTGACTTTATGCATTTATAAAATATATGCGTTTCATGGCTGTCTATAGCTTATGGGGAATGTGGTGGTTTTATGGGTGACTATTATTTTATTGTGAATTGTCACGTCCGCCTGTTCAAACAAAAATTGGTTTTCGTTTGACGCGTTTCAGTAACACGTACATTTTTCACTCTTATTATGTACGAAAAAAGAGCATGAAAAAGATAAACTGTTGTTTTCTTTCTTTCTTGCGTGTTCGTTCAATTCTTCATGCTTTTCTTGTGTTACTACGGCATTATATCTTTGTATTATTTATATACCTCTTATTCCCTGTTCAATTGATACACACTATACTTTCAATATCCAAAGCAACATTGTCTGGAGCACATGTAAGAGTATGTTTGCGTACCAGGAACAAAACACTTTATGCACTTTTCTCAAAGTATATACTCCCCGTCTCTCTCCCATTCTCATGTGCAGCGTTAATACACCGCATGAATGCATGGGTTTGAAAATTTTTTATGGGCGTTTGTATTTTTGTATAAATACACCGATTATTTTTGTTTACGGTTCTTGTTTTTCTCTAATTTTTACCCTTCCTGTTTGTTTTCATTTTGGCTGGTTTTATTATACGCTTGTTTGTAGGTTTTCGTTTGCTTTTGCGTAAACCTTATAATATTATTTTACGGACCCGTATATCTTACCAAAGCGAAGAAAGACGAGGTTGTCGATACTGTGGGTTTAGCACCGGCTGCGTCGTTGTTTACTTTATTCTCCTTACGCATTATCTGAATTACTAACCGAAATGGTAAGCAAATTAACAACAAAAAGTTCAAGGTTTGGTGTTGTTATTTCATATCTTATACTATGGATTATATAGTAAACATGCTTTTCTGCGCTTGTGGATGCATACGTCTTCCGAAGGGTGTTTTGTTTTTGTGAAAAGAATAGGTTACAAACGCTGCGGACTATGTACACTCGGATGAGGATATCGATATTGAAATGTTTGATTCAGACGTCGAGCTAAGCAAGGTTGCTAGTAGATCTCGGAAACCGGTAATATCGTATGACTCGGATAGCGATTTTGAGGATTCCAAGCCCACACGCACAGCATCGTCAAAACGTGGAAGCACACGTGGAGGCGGCAAGGGTCGCGGTGGAAGCAGTAGGACTAGTGCGGCTGCAAGGAGAAAGGAAACGAATGATGCCACAGAAGAAACAGTTGCCGAGGATGAGTTTGACATTCAGGCCAAAACAAAGCCAAAACGCGGTCGTCCGTCAAGGGAGACTAAGCCTGTAAAGCCCAGGGCTGGCCGTGGAAGGAAGAAGGCATCTGTTTCAAGAGATATAAGCGATGGCGAGGATGACGGCGACGATGATTATGCTGCTGGTGCAAAGGCATCGCGCAAGCGCGCGACAGGAGCAAAAGGCAAGTCCCGGCAGACTACTTTTGATGAAATCAGTCTACCGCCAAAAGAACCTATATACGACCCGACTATATCCAAGGCCCTGGCCGAGCAGTATCCAGATCCGTACTGGCACGAATTGTCACCCACCACATCCACATCCGATCGCATTGATCTTATTGACGAAGAGCACCAGTTAGATCTGCTGCCATATAACATTAGCGATCAAATGGCAATGACTGGTATCACGCTTTCTCCAGACGGCACAATGCTTGCGACCTTTGGCAGCACAGGTCAGGTCAATATCTGGGACGTCGAGACGTTTGAATGTCTGATAAGCTTGCGCGATATGAGCGAGCCCAACATTGACGAGTTTTTTGTTGGGCAATTCACGCCAAACTCGGAGTATCTTATTGTCGGTGGCAAGCTGAAGGATCGCAAGCGGTGGTCTGAGGCCGATGAGGACAACCATATTCTGCCGTGCCCACTGAAGGTGTTCAACGTCTTGACTGGAGAGGTTGTTTCGCGTCTCGAGGGACACTCGGAGGAGATTCTGTGTCTGAAGAGCGTTGTTTACAAGGGCGAGAACTATTATGTGACCACCAGTCAAGATGGCTACATCCGGCGCTGGCATATGGACTCTGACTGGGTTGTGCTGCTGGACACCAAGGAGGTCGAGGATGGCGTTACATGCATGGCTTTCACTGTTTCTTTTGTGCCCAATACCGGCAACCGTTTCTTCGTAGCATCGACCGACGACCACGTTACGCTCATGGACCTCGAGAACTGCGCTATCGTACAGCGATTTGATCCCATTTACTCGTCGTATTGTGACTGCGGAAAATTTGTTGAGCTTGTTGAGCAGCCCCTGGTTCAAGAGATACAGGGTTCTGCTGTAGCTGTAGATGGAAGCCAAAGCAACCCGGAGGATACCAGTGCATTGCCCGCAGCATCCAGTAACAGCTCTGCCACAGAGCCCAGCACGCCCTACGCATACTTTATCACCCGAGGCGTCGAGCTGTTGGATGCAGAAAACAACACTGTTTCCTCGCGACCAAACACATGCACCCTCCATCGGCTAGTTTATCCGACAGAGCCCGACGGCAAATTCGAGCTGCAAGAGGTCAGGCGGTACTACCACGACGAGTACATGTCCAACTCCTGGCTGATCCGCATCACATCCAACGGACGCTATCTGCTTGCGCCCACGTTGAACGGACAGGTGTTTGTGTTTAGCATTGCCACCGGCCAAGTCACGGGCATTTTGCGTGACCATGACACGATTGAAGTGCGCGACTGCAAGTTCCATCCAACAAAGAATCTGCTGTTTACTTGCAGCGACGACGGAACGGTGAAGGCATACCGGAGTGTGTTCAGACCCAAGCAGCACGGCGAAGCGGAGACTAGTGCACAGCTTGCGTCCGAGGAGGCGACAGACGCCCAGCAGAAGGGGCTTCAATTGGACAGCGTGGAGCCCGAGTCACCGCAGACCGTGGCTGTCTCGCCCCTTGCTTCGTTAAAGGAAGGAATTGAAACGATGGCAGTCCACGAAGTCGAACCTGCGGTCAGGGATGATGCTCCACCGGCCTCTGCACTATCCGCACCACAGAATGGCAGCAAATGTGACACAAAGAGCACTCAGAAAAGTAAAGTGAGCATTGCAGAGAGTGGTTGACGTGACCGCATTTTGCCAATTGCCAGATTAACTATGCATGTTCGCTTTCCTTACTATCATCTTGCCTTGCTTTTCTTCCGTTCTTTGAAATAAACGCACCATTCTCCCTTTTGTACTTTATTAGTGCTCAACCTTACATTCAGCACGTTTACAAAAAGAAAGAAAGAAAGAGAAAATATGATACAAAGGCAATAAAGTCATGGCTAAATAGTGTAAGAAAGGTACACTTTTATTGTTTGGGCATACGACTTAGCTTTCCTGCAGGCTCTGGGTCAGATCAAAGTCCAGATCATCGAACTCATCAATGGTCTCGGTATCCTGCTCGGTAATCGAAGGCATGTTCCGAGACACAGAGTAGCCGGAAACGGCGCTTGTTGGCGATGTTGTTTGGCTCATTAGGCTCTGCTGCGCCCCCGAGCCACTGCTGCCTTGGCCCGGCTGCTGGAAGATGTTGGGTGACGAGGTAAATGAGCCGCCAAATAGTGCATCGTCCGCTCCTCCTCCGCCTCCACTAGTAATGCTTAGCGACGTAATATTAGGGCTGCCAACATCCTCAAACTCAAAGTCTTCTTCGGCTATGGAACCGCTTCCGTGGCCCGCCATGTTCGCGCCGCCACTGCCGCTTCCACTCCCAAGCTCTGCAGATGGGTCGATTTCCTCAAACAGCATGTCATCGTCGTCGGCAACCGAGCTTTTGTTGTTGTTTCTCTCCTCCTGGCCAGCACCGTCATCGTCCTCCAAAAACTGCACATTGTCGACCTCCTCAAACTCGTCGTCATCGCTGGCAGCCTCCTCAAACAACGCTTCGTCCAGATAGTCAGTCGCCTCCATGCTATATTGCTTATCGGCAGAACCAGGGTTGTCGTTCGCGCGTAATGGACCACCGCCAAAGTCGCTGCCATCATCAAGCATTCCCTCAAGCTCCTTTGCTAGCTCGTCCTCTGCGGCCTCGTCGATTGTTGGCTCACGCCTCACACCACCCATAGGACCAGCAGCGCTCTTTGAACCATCTGTCTTTGAAGGGTCGTATTGGTTGGTTGGCAGCGCCAGCGACCCGGATGCCGCTGTGCCGGATGAACCAACGCCGCTGCTCTGAGAGCTGGTTTTTATCGACGTCCTGGAAGCCACCCGCTCAATAACAAACGCCTTGTTCTCCTCGTCGTATATTAGCACGCAATCGACTTCGTCATCAGAAGCATCGCCAGTCGCATCGCCATTCCCATTACCACTGCCATTCTCGTCGCTGGCATGCAAAACATTCACATAGTCGCCTTCATACGTGCACACGGTTTTCTGGTCGCGCGCAGTAGTCTCGAAAATGGCTGGCAACACTGCTTCCTTGCCATTTGAGTTGCCCTTTCCTGGAAGACTAAGCAGACGCGCACGCAGGCTGGGCTCGGCTTCAAGTGTTTCCCGACAGAGTTTTGTTGTGGTGCGCGGGAGATTCCGCGAAACAAGGTGAAACCCACTATCCTCATTGCTGCTACCGTCTGGCCCATCAGCCGCGCTGCTTACGTTGTCGCTGATGCTTCCTGTGTTCTTCTGCATGCTCACTCCCAGACGAAGCTGGTATGTTGTTTGCTGGTCCAAATTTATGGACATTTCGATAAAAGTACACTAGTAGAATAAGACAACTGTAAAATAAATGAGTGGATAATGTTCATGTGGAAAGTAAAGAGAAAAAGAATTCAATTTCATCTTTCGGAAAATGCTGTGTAAAGAAAATGAGAAAGGGACAAAAAGCAATTCGGATACCCAATAAATGTAGAACTGCAATATTTGATGCTGAGCGAGTCACATGCACGAGCCGTGCTCTCCCATCAGGTGGTGACCGAGATTGAATTAAAGGTTGAAACTTTTGTTCTTGGATCGCGCTGGCTGCGCAGAAAAAAATATAAATGATGCTCTTTGCTTCTCATTTTCTGTATTTTATCTAGCTGTGCTTTCTTTTGGCCCTTATTTTCTTAACTTTCCATACTATGCCGCATTTGGAGTCGGCAAAGTATATACGACGGTGGATAGATGGTCTCCATTTGAGTCAGAGCGCGGAGACAGAAGCCTTTCCATTTGAGCAGTGCTTGGCTGCACTGAAGGGCGTTGGCGTGCAAACAGACTATGAACTGGTTATTCGAACCGATGTGTTGCCAGGGACGCCACCCTTTCTGCACCGCTACATAAAAGCCATTCGCATGGCCGTGCTAGAGCACTTTGCCAGCGGCGGGCAGTCGGCACTCGATGTTTTGAACTCAACGAGTGGGAACGCAGGTTATGTGGACGGGAGTCCGGTGTTCATTAAAAGTGGGATAGATTGCTTGGACGATCTTCTATGTGGTGGGCTGCGCGTAGGACAAGCAACCGAGCTATGCGGCAAAAGTGGTTCAGGCAAGACCCAGTTAGCGATTAGGTTTGCTGTGTCTCACCTAGTCTTGACAAACGCACAGACCAGCGACTCAAAGGTATACTATCTTCAGACAAGTACGCTTCCTATTTGGAGAGTAGAGGAATTACTCAGGGCAGAACTAGGTGATTTTGGTGCGACAGATAACAACATGTCGTTACAGAGGGCGATGGAGCGCCTTATAGTCGTTGACTGCCACACCCACGAATCACTGCTGGAATTTCTGTACAAGTATGCTGCAGAAACAGCCTGCTCTACAAAAAATGATGAAAGTGCGCTGAGCACGGATCTTGTGATTATTGACAGCATTCGACCGCTTATAATCAATGCATCGGATACATACAACAACCGGTATATTCTGATCCACGCAATAAAGACAGCTCTGCGCGCTATCTGCGCTGGGATCCAGAACTCACGCTCAGCTGCTGTTCTCATTACAAACGGCATATCGCAGCGCGGGTTGTCCGAATCCAACAGCTATAACGAAAGCCATCGATCCAGTACAACAAACTCCTCGACATGGCCATTCAACATTCAGCCAAGCCTTGGTATTTTGTGGGCTCAAACAAGCCATACACACATTCTTCTAAGTCCAGAGAATCTATTGCTGGATGGAGGTGTAAACACAGGCTTATCCAATAGCCAGAACAAAGTCTCGGAGGCTGACAAGATAGGCGGTAACAGCAATTCCCAGACAAGGGCGACAGTATTGAAATCTGTATATCTGCCGGCAGAGAAAACGTGTATATTCTCAGTTCTTGAAAAGACTGGCGCCAACTAAGCTTAGCAGCGAGGATGGTCTACGTCTAGCTGAAAGTGATTGGAATTAATAACAATTTAGCGCATGTATTTAACAGCAAGTGAAAGTAGCATATGTCTATAGGAAATGGCCTTGGTTTCTATGATTGAGCAGCATGCGGACGAGACATGTCGAGCGTTGGAGAGGCACAAGTTGCGGCTATGGCCTCCTCCGTCATAAACGGCGCTGTTGGAAAGAAAATACAGCGGCGTGGAACCATGCCCATATCTTTTCCGCGGGTAACGTTTATCGACAGAACCCAGCCATCGGCAAACTCGCCAAAGACGTACATGCGGTCGCCACGCTCAACGGTTAGCTCGTCGTTAAGTGACGGAGTGTGCGGCTCAACAGCACGCAACGGCCCCAGCGGAGGCTTGTGACGGACCGCGAGCTGATAGCTATCTGAAAGACTCTCGATGCTGTCAGTCAGTAGATGTTCGTTTTCTAGCTTGTTCTGGATTTCCTGTCTGCTAATGTCAGGATCAGAAAGACTTTTGTTATTGACCGGATGCTCAACCTTGCGTGCACTTTTGCCTTTATGGCTGTACTTCTGTTCTGGCGGTTGGTTGCGGAACATTGTGCGCAATGATGTGTTTCCTTTGTGCTCATATGTTTTCTCTGTTTTCTCGTCAGGGACCTTGACTTCTTTGGCGGGGCTGTGGGCCTTATTACGCTTCGTTGAGTCTCGTATGAGCTTACGAGGCTTTTGCTGCTGTTTTTGGAAGTTGTTTTTGGTGGGCTCACTCATTCCCGGATTGACCGAGGATGTGTCAAGAAGCATGTTCTGCTTTTCCGCTTGGTTGCTGGCTGCCGATTTCGATTCGTTTGGTGCCGTGCCACGGCTTCTGTTGTATTCATCGCCGGTCTTGTTGTTGCCTGGCATGTGGAGCCGGATTGTCATCTTGTTGTTTTCAGGGCCAACAGGGTTATATTGGTAGGGATCTGATGGTGGAGGCTGTGCCTTTGCAGGCTCGCGTGGGGCATAGTTGCGTTTGTCCGATGGTCTTCCTTCGTCCCCATTCGTAGATTCCACACACTCGATACCACTTGACGCCCCGTATACATTGCGAGTCGCGGGTCCTGCTGTTGCGGTTCTGATGCAGTGGTCAGTATATTCCTGGTCTGCTTTTCCCGCCGCATAGCTGCTCTGGTCGTTGATGTCGATAGCGCGCCAGTGTTCAAACTGGTTGTCATGCGGAACAATGTCGTTTGGCGGGCTCTGGAGCGGATACATGTTGATGGTTGCGGCATTGCTGTTCCTGAACAAGATTGCGTTGTCGTTATTGGTGTTGTCCATTTTGTTATAGCGATTAGAGATGTCGGTACCAGAGTCTGGCACATACTGCCGGTGCTTCTCTCCATATCTAGCTCCTCTGACATGATAGGAAGGCTCTTTAGAAAGTGTGCTCGGTCGTGATGATGGTCCTGAGCTTGCTACAACGTTACGAACAAGATCGGGACCGCTACCGCTTTCTCTCGTGCCCTGGGATGCTACCGATCTGTTTTTTCTACGACGGCGCATGTAAAAATAGAATGACGTAGCAAGGATAAAGAGCAGACCGATGATAATCAGACAAATAAAGCCATCTGCAAGCTTGAACGGCTTGTTTTTCTGATAGTTGCTGCCATTTCCGTTTGTTATTCGCTTTTCGCTTGGGTTTGTCGAGTATATGGTAAAGCTTTCGCTTGACTCTTGAGACGCCAAGCCCGTGTCAGCATCCTTGATATTTGGGATGCCAATATCCATTGTGTCGTCCTGGCGGCTCAGTGTTGGCTTTGGCGTTTCCTTGTTAACATATGAAGACGGTGGTGTAATCGCTGGGTTGTTCATGTTCTGTATTCTTTGTTGAACGCTCGGTTGCAAATCCTGAGACACAATTTGCTGCTGGGTATTTGGTGGTAGTGACAGCGACGGCGGCATCAATGAGGCTACGGGCTGCTTTATATCACCGCCTTCAAATATTTGTGACCCGACAACGATAACAGTCTCTGTCTTTACAAGCATACTGCTACTGCTATTGGTGTGGTTGGCGTCTGGGTTAAACGGGGCTGGCTTCTTTGTAGAACTCGGAACCTGTGTTTGGAATATGGCTGGTGGTGGTGCCGTCTGTCGCGGATGCTGCAGTTCTGGATCACCATCCCCTTCTAGTCGTAGAACACTAGAGACGGGTAGGTATGCGATTGAACTCTGAGCCACTTTTGCGCCAATAATGTCAAAAACGTATGGTGACTCTAATGCCACTTCAAGTGAAAAGCTGGTGGGAATCGGCGCAATGTGAACATGAGCAGAAATGTCATTCTGTAAAACGAGCCCTGGATGTGTTGAAACATGCAACAGTTCTGCTGAAGTAATATCGGTAGCTATCTGATCAGAACCCTGATCCAGATCTATAATGTTGTTGTCGATATGGTCACCATCTTTACTGGCTGCCGGATGTACGCTCATGGGTATGATTCTAGTGGGGGGTTCCACTAATTGGTCATCTTTCTGTAACGGCGGCTGCTCCGTCGCTGCTAAAGGGAAATACATCGTTTCCATTAGAATATATAAAAATTAACTCTAACTGAAAAGTTAAAAGAGAGAAAAACTAGAATCGAGATGCACTGTAAATGTTCAACAATTGGAAAGGATATAGAGGAAGAAACCTTTTTTGGCGGACAAGAAACAAAAATAGCAGCATCCTAAACATTTAGAAAAGAAAAGTTTATCAGTCTCGATAAACAAAAGGGAATTGAATTGCAAGCACTCATATTTGCCAAATTCCAAACAACACCACATGCCGAAAATAGCCGTTCAAGCTTATATATCGTTACATTGACCTTGAAGTTAAATAGGAACAAGGCCTTATTTTTCCGACCAGCCCGTCTCTAGCGAGGTGCCATGTTTCAAGCTCCCTTCTTAATTATCTACCATTCCAGTATTATACAAAACAAATACGTTATATTTAGCCACGCCCACGGTTTGGTGGGATTTATAAACCTTTGCCTATTTTTAACATCTAATCCACGCAGTAATGTAATCCCCCACCTAAAATAAATAAACACCGACGATTGATCTGATCTGGAAGGCATGATCGGCTCATTGGAAGGAATCCTTGGTTTTTTTACAAGGCAATGAATCAAAGCCAAAGAAGTATTGTGCGTTGTTGGCTCAGATTCAGTAAATCTGCCAGTGGTTTGAAAATCTTTCGGGGGTTTTCCTGTTTTCTGCATACTGTTCGAAAAAGCTAAAAACGATAATAAAAATACCAATCAAGGCTTTACAAAGTAACGAGCGAAAAAGCCCCGCTTTTCTTTTTATCCGCTGATGTACTTGTGACAAACATTTTTCTTTTTCTACCTTTATTTCTTGTCAATTGTAAACTTTTCTTTTCCTTGTATTTTTATATTCGTTCATTTCCATACACTTTCCATTAATACCCGCGTTTCCCCAATGGCAACCCCGTCAAACTCTCTCTTGGTTGCACTTGGTGACTATGGCAGCGATAGAGAGAGCAGCGATTCAGGGCACAGCGAAGTACATTTGAGTACCAATTCTTTACAGAATCTCAGGGAGGAAAATATCGACGCTGTTGGTACCGTGACGGAAGATCATTTTGAAGACGGAACATCGAATACCGATAAGGATGCACCGCTAGATGAAAACTTGGATAAAAAGTCCGACAGCGAACAGGCTTATTCCGACGTAAGCGATGAGCAGCTGGAGGCCTACAGAAAAACAAAACATGACTTGGAGCGGCTGTTAGGATGTGGGCAAATCCCCGATTTTCTAACGCGTCCAGAGCTGGGCGAATGCTCATCAGAACTTCAAGACAAGTTTAGCCATTGGCATGCGCTGAAGCGCCAAGGTGCCAATTTTAATGACGCGCTGATGCGAAACAAAACTTTCCGGAACCCAAATATATACAAAAGACTTGTGGATCACTTGGATCTGGAAGAGACCGGATTAAACATGCCACCGGACGGCTTTGATTCGGCAACTCTTAGGAGTGACTTTAATGCAAAGGATCTGGCGAGCGATCAAGAGAGAAGAGCACGCGAGTACGCTGCGCGGAAAACAGCAGAGGCGGCTGCAAATGGGATTCGCAAGATACAGTTTCAGTCAGCTGGACACCAGATTGCACAGACCGCGACGACTGTGCAGGCACAGAACGGTAGATCTTTTGAGGATGCTGTACAACGAGCTAGATTAATAGCCCAGCACTTGACCAAATCTAAAAAGTAGGATTCTGTCATATTCTTGTTACGTTGGCAAGTGCCATGGATTAAAATGTATTATTCTCTATATATTCCGATGATTAGAAAATTGTAATAAGGTAGGCTATGTTAGTGTGTATGTTTGCTACACGGCGTGGTTGCGGGGCAGCTCATGTAGCACCCTGTATGGAGCGTTTCCCGATATGCTAGTTCGGTAAGGAAGCATGAATTGTGGCCTTTTCAAGGCCCAGCTCTGCTGCTTGCGCGTGGAATATACCACACGTGGATTGCTGCCCATCAGATTGTCAGTGTCTGGTACAAATCCCACCTCGTTAGCATTGTATATAGAGCTCTCGTCGTCTGTGTTTCTTGCGGAGCTGCTGCTGAGAGATGGCTGCGAACGCAGACGTGGATAGACGCTCTGAACTGGATTTCCAGAGCCTGCAGAGTCGTAGGCTTCAAACAGAGTATCGGTTGCACGCGTGTCGGGCTTGGCGTAGCTGCTATCAACAATGTCATCTGCGCCTCTATCCTCATTCTCCTCGAAAAACGTGCTTGTGATTGGCATTGTTTCAACACCGCCACCGCGATTCTTTCGATCCTTTCCTTTGATGCGCTTTTTGATAGAGCCCAACCACGATGTGCGTCGTCTGGCACCAATCGGCTGCAATCCGTCTGCACGGTGCAGTGAATGTGAGAAAGTGTCGTCTCTGCTTGCAAGCGCAGCGTCTGGTGACCTTTGCTGCGAGGAAGAAAAGGCAGAAAAGGCATTGCCAACGGCAGTGTTCCTAAGACTTAGCCGTCGACCAAGAGTGGCCCAAGACTGGCGGCCTGAGCTTTTGTTGCTTTCGACGCTACTTTCATTCTCGCTGCTAACGCTGCTGTTGCCCCGGGTCTGTGTCTTGCGGAATGCTTGTGAGCCTGTCGCCAAAGTGCGCTCGTCAACAGCCCATTCGGCCGTATCGTTTATGCACCTATTTAGATACCGTCGACTGCCTTGGTAGCCCCTTGGTGCCGCAGATGTTTGCTCTGTTGGTATAATGTTGCTGTTTTCCTCACTAGCATCGCTCAAATAGTTGTCGAATCCTCCCAACTCGCCAATAGGTTCAAGATTGCTAGCATACCCGGTCATGTCTATAGCGCTGAATCTCTTTGGATAGCCAAATGTGTTTCCAGGAACAGACAGCAGACTTCCACCATTGCCCAAAACTGCGCGTCTAGCAAGCCTCTGTTGACTGTATGGCTGTGGATGGCCATGCACTGCCTGAGAAGAAATAGTGCTGTCAGCTGTCTGGATGTCGGAGAAATGTGTCAGTGACATTATCCGCACATGAGCTGGTTTCAAGAAGCGTTTGAAGAAGAAGAAGAATAAGCGGAAGATGAATATTTGTATGCTGTTTATTAAAATATGCAACGAGTGTATTCCATGAAGCTAACAAAAACTAGAGGAGAGAAATGTCAGTAGAAAATGAAAGAGACTGCCTGGGAATGATGGCTTCTTACACGGGTAGGGAAGAGGGCATGCATTGTCAGTCGCGCCATGTGGTTCAGTGTTTTGTGCAATTTCAATGCATCGTTTGCGAATGAGGGAATAGGAAATGGAAGAGAGAAAGCACATTTTCTTCATCCACCATCCCTATTTTCCCGTACCTATTCGTGTACTGCTAGGCGTTAGGGACATAAAAAGGCAGCTATTAGGGATTCGGGTTTAAAGGAACCCAGATCAATAGGAAAGCTTGGATTACAAGCCGAATTAAATGATAAACGAAGCGAAAG
>JANBOK010000122.1:0-27291 GCA_027595805.1 Coemansia sp. Benny D160-2 | reverse complement strand
GATTTGTGCACTCCCGATGTAACCAAGGTGATTGCAAACGTCTATGCACACCCAAGCTTGCAAGCACATGTTGCCAACGACAAGGAGATTTTCGCTTTCCTTGCCTAGAGCGTTAATCTGAAATGTGTTTATGTTTTTAGTTAATGTCTCTTTGTAATGCTTTTGGCCAAGTTCAATGTAAAACATTTGCACACATTATATTACAATTAACATACTCCAAGTGCTTGTTCACATCTTTGGCGGTATGGATGCAATATTTTCCAAATGTGGAATCCAGGTTTAGAAATAATATAAAAGAGCAAAACCTAGTGGATAAAGCAAAAGCTTGTTATTTTGTTAAAGTTTCTGCGCAAAATGTCGTAATTAACAGAAAGGCGTCTCTACACCAGCGCCGTCAGAACAACCGATGCACCTGCAACAAGCCCAGAAATAATAGTGCCGCGGCTGAACGAGGCGCCAGAGGTATCTGACTTCTCCTCACTGCTGTGGTTTTCAGGGCTTGTGGTTTTTGTTGCCCATTCAGACACTTCGTGCATGATGGAGGAAACCATGGTTGGGTTGTTGAGCAGCGATGTCAGGTCTGCCTGGTAGGATGACAATGCTGCATTTGCGTTGGACATGAGCTCGTTCACATCAAAGGTGCTGAAATTAAAGTCGTCGAGATTGAGAGATGAGAGATTAACATCCTGGGGCTCGCATGCCGACGGAGCAAGAACGGCAGCAAGGGCAGTGCAGAAAATTGCAGCGTTTTTCATGATTTTAACAACAAGAACTAGAGAGATATGGAGTGCGCGTTTTAATGCTCAGTAAGAAAAAATGAATGGTTAAAGGAGAAAAAAGAAAAGATGTAAAGGACATAAAGATTGAAGAGAAAAAAGCTGGTTTTCGTTCTCTTGCGAGCAAAGCAGGACGTTTTATATGAAACCGGTCCGGGAGACGTTTTAATGTGTGGTATTGCTTTTCCCGGGCCTTATTATGCACATTACAATGTGTTATTGTTTTTGGTACGCACGCAAAAGCAAAAAGAACCAAAGCGTTGACAACCTTGACAGAACAATAAGCGGTTTGTGTACCATCAGACCGAATAACCTTTATTATTTTGGCTCTGTCATTTCGCATATCGCCAAGCCTCTGACTGCAAACAATGAGAAGTGACCACCATCTTTTGATCAGCACTTGCAAGAAAAACAACGGGACTGAGGAGCTTGACACAGAGACGATCCCTTTTTTTATCTGGCTCTTGTTTTTTACCAACCTTTTTTCCTGAAAATGCAAGTGCAAGCATGCTTACTGCATGTGGCATCCGCAGAATTTTGGGTGAAATTTCAGAGACAAGCTTTGATTTCTTTGTCGCTTATTTTTTTGCAATTTGTGCAACCGATAATAAACGCCTGTTTAGATGGAGGAAATATATAAAAATGACGACCTTTACGCTTTTTTCAAATGGGCTTGTCATTTTTATTTTTGCAATATTATAGGTTGTTCTGATATCGATTTAGACATGTGCGACCCGAGAAGCGTGACGCACTAAGGGTAGGAATGCGAACCTGAAGGAGTATTTAAACCGCCGCTGAGCGGCAAGAAAAAGATTATCCTTATCCACTTTCCATTCCCTAACATAGGCTGCAAATAAAATCGTTTTCTATCTCTTCAACAGGGAGGCCGATCTCAATCCCCACAGCAGTGAAAACGACATTATGTCATCCAAACAACGTGTTGTGGTTGTTGGTGCTGGGGTAATTGGGCTTACGACGGCGGTCAAGCTCCAAGAAAGTGGGCGTTACAGTGTAACTGTGGTTGCAGAGCACACTCCAAGCGAAATAGTCCAGGGAATGAAGATGTCTTCTGAATGGGCGTCGCCATGGGCGGGTGCGCACTGGCGGCCATGGTCATCAAACGACAACTTTTCGCTGCAAGAGAAGGAGTTGAGCACATTCCGTGAGCTGATGGCCCTGGCTGAATCTAATCCTGAGACCGGGATCAACAAGGTCGTTGGCATCGACCTATTCGAAAGCCTGGACGGCGGAGAGAAGCCGTGGCATGCTGATGCGATTTCTGATGCCTGTGAAATTGCTATCGAGTCACTTCCTGATGGCGTTGTCTACGGCGTAGAATACACAACGCTGGTTATAGATGTGCCAAAGTACCTGGTCTACTTGATGAACCAACTTACTGCGCAGGGCGTGCGCATAGTCGAGCGTCGCATAAATGACATTAGTGAGGCTGTTGAGGTGGCGACAGAAAGCGGCGATGCTTTGCAATTGCCGAACCCCATTGTTGTCAACTGCACTGGACTTGGAAGTCTTGCCCTTGGCGGCGTTAACGACAAGAAGCTGTACCCTATTCGAGGACAGACGCTTTTGGTTCGTGCGCCAGATGCAAAGCGCACAATCACCAGAGTAGGCAAGCCCCTAGGCTATGTGATCCCGCGTTGTGACGGAACAGTGATCATTGGAGGCACGGCCGAAAGGCACAGCTGGGACACGCTCCCAAGCAATGACACCACCGAAACTATTCTGCGTGGTGCGCTTGATCTGGAGCCTGCACTTGTTGCGAAAGACAGTGCGGATTTGTCAGTAGAAGACAAGGTTGCTGATTTGCAAAGCAGAATCATTTCTGTCAATGTTGGATTCCGGCCAATGCGCGATGGCGGTGTTAGGCTGGAAAACGAGGTTATAACCACAAATAACCACGGCAATGTGCAGACAGTCCATTGCTACGGACACGGCGGCTTTGGATACCAAAGCAGTCTAGCATACGCCAAGGCCGTGGTTGAGTTGGTGGATCTTGCTATCTAACGAACGACTACTACGAGTCTTATTATATTTACTTTATATTTAGTTTACGTTTCATGTAACAAAAATAATTTAAATAACTATCCAAATATATAATAGATTACCAGGCATTGACTACCAAGGTAGCGATGTAGCGGTTTTAGTTTTGGTAACTGTAATCACCTTTGTGACAACCACCACTTCCGAGTCCGTGCTCTTGTTGCTATTATCCTGATCTCGAGCAGTTGGCGTTGGCGAGGGACTCGTATGTGTTTGGATGTTAGACGGAGTTGGCTTTTCGTATCCACTGGATGGCGACTCATCCGAATTGGAAGTGGTTCCACTCTTCCCTACCAAATCCTCTCTAGTCAACGTTGACACTTGCAAAATGTAATCCAAGAACGAATTAATGTGGGTGAAATACGTCAGTGTTCCCGGATCGCCACATTTAAGGTTTGTGTGAGCAACAAGAAGAGACGGAAGACCGATCAGCTTCAGCACCCCGTTATCGTTTATCATAAGACTGCCACCGGAATCGCCCAAGCAAACGCCCGTGCCCGGCGTGGTTACCGATGATGTGCACAACATGTTGCCGTTGTTGTTGGTAAAAGGGCTGTACATTTCTTTACACGCGTCATTGTCGCCAACAACAAGTTTCGCACCACGCAGAAGGCTCTTGTCTTTAACAGAGTCCTCAGATTGGCCCCAACCCACGGAAAGAACAGCCATTCCGGCGGAGACGCCTTTGGTATAGATCTTAACCGGCTTGGTGTACGGTGCACTAATCGGCGCAACTCTGAGCACAGTTATGTCATACCGGGGATCCGTGCTGTCCTTGTCAACAATGTACTTTGGATGTGGCCAAGCCTCTAGTACTTTGGCTGTTAGCTGCTTTGTAAGATCACCACTGTTGTACCCTATGCTTAGAGTGTCCTTTAATGGCTTGTATGGATAATCACTGCTTTCCACGCAATGGGATGCAGTAACAAGGTACTCGGAAGATATAAAAGTGGCACCACAAGCAAAATCTCCCTCACCGTCTTTATGGATTAACAAACGTGCAGCGTATGGGGCTGTATGTTCAGGCACTGCGTATCCACCGACTATGCGCTTGTCAAGCAGTTGAGGCTCATTGGCTCCCAGAACGGAGCTAACCATTAAGATGCATAATAATAGAGAAGCAAAATTATACATTGTAACTTTTAGAAACAAAAAAAGACGAAAAGTATGGATGCAGACATTTAGCCTAAACAAGAGAGGCAGGAGACTCGAAAAGCATTTATAGACTGATTTCAAGCTATTTCCATTGAAAATGACTCTAACGATTTATTGTTGCCATAAAATGCTTTTTGAGTTTGGAATACAATGTGAACAAGCCCTTTATATCTTTAGAAATTTAGAATTAAGAACATAAAATGTACATTGTGCATTGGAATGTCAGATTTGCGTTACCATATTATATATTTCAAAGATGTGAAAATGGATTGTAACTTACAATAAAATTAATAAAAAGCAACATTTAAAACTACAAAGGTACAAAGTTCTTTACATATGTTTCTGACACAAAGACAGTTGATGTCGAGCTGAATTCATCCTCTACGGGATCTTGTGTTGGAGCAATTGCCAGTACACCCGTATTGCTATGTGACGGGCTTTGTGGATAAGGCGAATCCGAGTTTCCTTTCAGATACTCTTTGGAAAGACCAGTAACGCTTACAATGTAATCAATGTGGTAGCTTGCACGCAAAAACATGGATGCGGCGTCGTCGCTTCCACAATAGTTGGTGTCGGCTGTGAAAACACGGGTGGCTATACCAACAAGGGCTGACTTTTTACTACTATTCACTATGTACGCCGGCGTGCCAGCGTCGCCGACACAGATGTTGGAGTTGTTGCTTGACTGTGACAGGGTGCAGACAAGCGCATCGCTGTCTGTTTCAAAGTTACTGCTGTACTTGCTGCAGTCGTCGGGGCTACCGACATGTAGCTCAGCCCCCTGTAGCGCAGTCACGCTGTTTGCCGTTGTAGTGTTGGTTTTCTGGCCCCAACCGGTTGCAATAATTGACTTGTTTTCGGTCAGCATGTCCATGTATATGGGAATGGGCTTTGTGTACTTGCCGCTCATCTCCGCTACCTCGATAACAGCAATATCGTACACCGGGTTGGTGGCGCCGTTGGTAATACTGTCGGGGTTGATGTACACGTTCTGAATAGTCGCCTTCTTCTGGCTGCCCTTGTTGTTGCTGTTGTAGCTGACCGTGACCTCTACGGAGGAGTTAAACGGGGCGTTTGGCCGCTGCAGACAGTGTGCGGCGGTGATTAGGTGTTCTGGAGATATTATTGTGGCGCCGCACAGACTTTGTGATCCATTTGGGCTGGTTACAGCCAGAAACGCAGCCGATGGCACTATGCCGTCCTGAATATTGTACCCATTGTATATCCGCTTGCTCTTGGACGACGACGGCTCTGCGGTATCTGCCAGTGCGCAAAAATGCAAACCCAGGATAATAAACAAGAGGAAATACTTGGCAATCATGTCTGTGAATATATTAATAGCCAGTAATAAGAGGGAAATTATATTAACGGAGAGAAAAAATTCAAGAGAAAAAAGATTTATATTATGTCACTGAAAAAGTTGAATAACTTTTCATCTTTATTGTATAGAGGAATACTATTATTCTGTCAATTTACAAAGTGGGACAAGCTTGAAACGTGGTAGTAGTTCAAAAGTGAAGCCTTCCTTGTGTGGGCATCTCCTTTTTACAAGGACTGATTTAGAAAAGATAAAAAGGCGATGCAGTGTGCAAAGAACCAAACGAATCGTTCCATTTGTCCATTTTTAGACTAATGGATGTTAGTAGTAATGACGGAGAAAAGACAAAAACAATTCTTCCGACACGTAATTAGAAAGAGTTAACAAGAAGGTAAATACAGGCAATGTTATTTCTAGTTTCCGAACAACGCTTTTTTCTTTTGTGCAATTGAAGCCAGCATACAATTAGACATTGCAATCATCGGAAGCAATTGCCTTGTGTTGTTTGGTGGAGGTATCTAATTTGCATGTTCGCCATGCCAATCTGTTTCTGTTAAACGAAAAAGAATGCTAGACCAGGTTGGCAATTGATGGAAAAATAGTATAAAAGCACAACAAAGTTTGGCATTGCAAACACATCTCCAAACTCCTTCCTTCTCACATATAGCCTGCTATCCGTTGGCAATTCAAGCAAGGGTGACATAGATTCAAGCCAAAGGAAATGCCAAATTTTGTAAAATTGCCTCCAAATTTGGGAGATATGGCTAAAAAGCCACCAAAGCAGATTCCACACACCGACGATATTACGACGATAGCTTCAAACGGGAGATAGATAGGAACGTAGCATAATACAGTTTATCCACAGTTTTTGAGTGAATAGTATATTTGGTTAAATAAATATATTTATTTTTGATTTGTACAAGACAGCCAGCTAAGGGCCACTGCTATTTCTTTGCAATGTACCTGGTGTAGACGTCGCTGTAGAGCATCAGCAGGACCTCGTCCTTGATGTCGTCGAAAATAGAGACGTGGTAGTAGCCCGAGTCGATGCGCGCAGATATTTTCCGCACAACATGCGGCGGTGCGTTGACGGAAGTAAGTGAGGCGGGGTCGACAAACTCGCTGTGGATTGCAAGGACCTTGGCCACCAGCTGCTTTGGAAACACAAGTTCCTCGGGATTGGTGCCCGGATACTTGTCGTTGACGGTGTCGAGGATGCTGACGGTGACGCTGGTGCGCTGGAACGACTCTGCAAAGGCCACCATGTCCTGCGACAGAATGCTTTCTGCGATGCTCTGCGACAGTCTGTTTGGGCGGAGACCAGCGCCGCCCGAGTCTTGCTTTTCGCCCGCGCTACCCAGCGCAGAGAAGCCAAGGCTCCTCGCGTGCGGGCTGTTGCCGCTCTTTGCAATCTGGTGGTCGAGCAGGACAAGCACCAGCGACTTGAGCACCTGGTACTCCTCAATGAAAGACGTGAGCTCCGAGCAGAAGCACGAGGCGGCAAACTGGCGGAACTTGTGGTAATCCGACGCAGAGTCGAGCATTCCGTTGAACTCCGCGCGACGCCGCGACACGCCCGCCGGGCGCGGATGCTGCTGGGTGGCAAGAAACAAGGCAACGGGAGCAGAGGCGGAAGCAGGAATCGCAGCATCGGAGGCGGCGGAATCGTCGTTTGCGCGGCGCATGTGGTTGATGGAGTGGACAAGCGGCACAAGCACCGACGAGATGTGGATGAACAGGGCGTAGACCCAGATGAACGAGAGGCCGGGCCAGATCTGCTGGGTTTCGTGGAGTCTGAGCACCCACACGAGCGTGGTGATCATCACGAGGATCCCAACGGTGTCGCAGACTATCAGGTCGTTGCGGATGCCGTAGGCGTCGTTGTTGCGCCAGACGCGCCAGAGAATCACCGGGAACACGACGAACAGGTACACGACGATAATCGCCAGACACGGAATGAAGCCCCACATGAACTCGCACACGATGTTGACCGGCCGCAGCGCAAACTGCTTGTCTGTGGCGTTAATGACCAGCGTAAGCGCAATGGCGAAGAGAAGCAGCAGGCCAAGGTACACCAGAAGCACGCGGTCGGTGGTGAAGCGCAGGAGCCGCCGGTACTTGCGGAGTCGCTGCTCGAGCCGGATGCGCTCGTGCGGGTTTGAGCGGGAGATCGCTGAGCCGAGCCGCCCCGGCTTGATCATGCCGGCCGAGTCGACGAGCTGGTGCGCAGCGCTGCTGGCGCCTCCGTCGCTCTCGCCGTCGCCGTCGCCGTCGCCGAGCTGCTGGCTCCGGATGCTGTTACCAGACGCGGCGATTGCGCCCGGAACCTTGGACGACAGCCTGCTTGCCAGCTCGTGCACCCTGTACACGACAAACAAGTGGAATGCGCGCGCCGACATCGCCGCCAGCGACATCACAAAGCCCACGTTAAACAGCCACAGCTTGCCGAAGCACGCCCAGTTGTTGAGCGCCGCCGTCACAAGCCCATCCACGCCCACGAGGTAGCAGCCGAGCGCCTGGAACAGCACAAGCTTGGCCGACCGCTTCTCCAGCCCGCTTCGCTTGTTCCGCGCAACCACTATGAACATCGCTGTTGTGACCAGCACAAACAGCAGGTACGCCAGCCCGACCCCCATCACCACGTATGCCCGGGTTCTGTAGTTCGGCGTGCCCCGAACCCAGTCTGGCAGAATCTCGGTATCATCGGCCATTCCCCCCTCCCTCTGTTCTGTACCTTGCTATTTCTGCTGGGTTTGCACAATTGTCTGACTAGCTGGCGCAGAATATGTCGTGTGGTTTGCTATATGAAAGTGCGTTAAATAAAGACACCAGGCTTGGGAAGTGAGTTAAAAAATTGGAGATAAATAAAGGCAACAAACTAGCCATTTCTAATGTGTCCAGCATTAATTCTCTATGTCTTCCTTGCTGCATGTGAGATTGCCAATCGTCCATTAGTTCCTTAATTTTTCGCAGACAAGCATAGAAAAAACTTTACCATGCTAGATGAGAAAACAAGCAAACAAATATTGGCCGGCTTGTTTCTTTTTTTCTTTTGCTTTCCTGATTGCATGCATTTCTAATGTGTCAATCAAGCGCAAAACAGGTTGTAAATCCTGCTTTCTTTTCTTTTTACTCTTCTATTTCACCTCATCTAGCAAAATAACCATGCACGCAACTGATACACAGCTACATGCGGTTGCAGTTGCAGTTGCAGATTGGCAAATTGCAAGCATTCATGCACTAGTCGCATACTTTTGGATAATTTCCATTTGCCACCACATCTTACATATTCTTCATATTCTAGTATTTCAATCCACTTTTTGAAGGCCGCGCAGTGTTGTGTAGAACAATGTGTTTTTTGAAATAACGATGATTTCAACACAGCCCCCCCCACTCGTACAAGATGCAATCTTTGGCGTGTAGCAAGTAAATTAGAATAATTTATATAATGATATCAAGAAACAAGATAAAGAACTACTTTAATAAAACTAATATAAAAAGTGGAAGAAAAAAAAACAACAGCAGATATCCAACCCTCTCCAGCGTATTTTTCCTCTTTCATCCCTGGACAAAGTGCACCAGCGTGGACGCAGCCCAGGCGGCGGTCTGGGAGGTGGGGACCTTGTTGAGGTTGTTGGCGGAGATCTGGTCGGACACCTGCTTGGCAGCTAGCTGGAGGTCAGAGCTGCTGGCGACGCCGTTGAGGTTGGCGAAGAAGGTGTTGATGTTGGACACCAGCGCCTGGTCGTTGGCGCTCCCCTGGATTGTTTTGAACGCCGCAACCGCGCCGTCCATGTCGCGGCGCACCAGAACGGGCGAGGCCAGGGCGGCTGCTGCGGCAACGAGGGCAACGGCTATGAATGTGAATCGCATTTTTGTTAGTACTATTATTGGCTATTGACAGGTAACTTATGAAATGTAACAGGTGCTTTTGCAATCAATAGAGGGTAGGTGATGTTAACAGGGCAGGTAGGTAGAAGACAGGGATGGAGTATGAATGCGATTCCGACCCACTTGCGTATTTATAACAGAAGCATGAATCGTCGTACTGAACATGTGCTGGAAATGTTGATACGAAAGGAGAAAAACCCCATGGACGAGATGGGAATGGGAAAAAAAAGTAGCAATTGTCGTGGTTGCTCATATGTTTCTTATTATTCTATTGCATGTATCTGTCAAAAAGGGGGAATATTGCTTTGTTTTCCACACTCCATTATTGATATTATTTGTATGAGACAATACAAGGCGGCAGGATTCAATTGTTTTTTGTTTTAGAAAAGGAGTATCGCTGGTTCAGGTGTAGTATTTTTCTCCCATTCACAACTCCGCGACATTATCATAAATAGCATTATGCGCCACATTTACCATGATATAGAAGGAGATATGGTGAGGAAGAATATAGTAGAAACTAGGAAACCAAGGAGTTATTACACAGCATGTAAACGGCACAAATTCCCTGGTATTTTCAGCATTCCTTTGGCTGCCATGGCTCGCTCGTAGATAAACTCTGGCTGCAGCAGCAGCTACATATTGTATAAAAACGAGATAAAGCGCGTGCTGAGAATAGAAACGATAGAGGTATGCATGCATCAGCCGCACAGGAAAGAATTATATGATGCCCGGTCATGTTCCGTCTTTCCACCGCAGTGGGAACCGAGAGTGATTACTCAGAACCGCGCTCAACATGCACATGTTTCTAAGCCCTCGGCCATTTTGCACAGATCCCTTGATTTAAAGATGTTCCTTCTCTTCCACTTATAATAAGAAACAGAGCATACGCCCGGATATCACCGAGTCATAATAATTCAGACTGAATGAGAATGAATAGCTAAAAAAAAAAGAGAATTGCATCTTCACTTTCCCATCCCATTGTAAAAAACAAGCAACAGAAAAAACAGCAGCATTTCACTCAATCCGCTCGTACCCACGATGGGCGGAGGATGAATCGCGCCAGCGTTTCCACAGAAGAGCCAGAACGCCCCCCAATGCAGCAAGCACCGCAAAGGAAGAAAGAACAAGCAGGAGGCGGGACAATAGGCGGAGGAGCGCAAGCCAGCGATGGCCACTGCCGCTATCTTCGTCGTCGTCGTCGTCATCATTGTCTGGTGGAGAAGGAGGAAGGGAGGCAGGCGGCCGCACGGATACGCGTCGGGCAATGGAGATAAGTCTGGGGTTGCCGCCGATTTCCTCCAGCACGTACAGGGTGTTAGTAGTAGAGGGCTTGCTGGCGCGCTCCTTCTCCTCCTCCTCCTTGCCTTTCGGGCTGTCTCCAGCATCGTCATCACCAGATGGCGGCATGTTGAGATAGGATCTGGGCAGATGGTAGAACCGCTGCGTGTACTCGCCGCAGCCGCGGAGGCACTTTCCGGGCGAGTACCAGCCGGCATAGTCGCACTGGCGGCAGATGCTGGCGCTGCTGCTGCCGAAAGCGTCGTCGTCGGATGCGGGTGGAGCGCGATGCAGCCAGTAGCGGCCCAGGTGGTGGCCGTTGATCCACAGCTGGCCCTTTGTCATTGCCGCCATATCAATCGCGTAGCGCAGCGGCTCATCGCCATCCTCTGCGGCAGCATGCTGCTCGGCAGCCACAAGCGCATCGGTGTCAATGTCGATTGCGTACCACCGGAGCCTGGAGAACTCCGTTCCGTTGTCTGCTGCTGCCACTGCTGCTGATGCTGCGCTGTACGGCTTCCAGAAAGCGCGCGCAAGAGAGAGAGAAATGGAATCGGCAGCCAAATCGCCGCCATACCGGATCTCGTCGCCGCTCTCTGGCTCGCCCTCGATTCCCTTGCTCACACGCCAGGAGCCCATCGTTATGTCGTGGCCGCACAGAAGCACGCTGCCAAGCAGACCCCTGGCGTAGGCCTCCATGTGGAACTCGTTGTGCGCAATGCCCATCGTCTGCGACAGCACCGTGATCTCAACCGCCTCCCCGGGCTTCTTCGTTGTCTCACCGGCGGCAAAGAGCGCGGAGATGTCAAAGGAGAGCGTCGACAGCTCCTCCTGCTTGTCGTAGCGCATGCCAAAGAACCTGCCGTCCACATACAGCGACGCAATGTCGCCGGCGTCGCGGAGCACGAGCGTCTGGTTGGTCGCGCACGATGCCGGCACGCGCGCTGTTGTGCGGTACCACAGGAAGTCGGTGGTGTCGTCAGTTATCGAGAGCTGCTCCGGGGGCCGCAGATACACCGCGCCGTCGGCATCGAGAGCCGCCGGCAGCCGCACGGCGCGCCAGCGGATGGAGTCGGCGCGCACGGGATCCGGCGCATCGGGCGGCGAAGAGCCGATGTGCTCGAAGCGCGGCGGATGCTCCAGCGCGTACTTGGCGGCCGCAGACAGGGTTGCGGTATTCAGCAGAACAACCGGCCGCGTGTCGGCGGGCCGTCTGCGCACAAGCGTCACCGACCACCGCGGCAGCTTCAGCCGCAGACCGTCGAAGCGCACGGACGGAGTGCGGTGATCGGGATCAGAATCAGCGTTGATCAGGAAGGCCAGATAGTCATCGGACAAGCCGTACTGCTTGGCAAACACACGCTTGCCGTCGCCACCGCCGAGTGCAACGGAGTCCGGCACAGCGCTGGCGACAAGGACGGCGGCGTTGTCGAGCAGCGCGCGGTGCAGCTGCGCGAGATGCAGATACTTTGGCCAGTTCTCCAGCCCGTACTGGTCGAGGAACCCGTCGTAGTCGTACGACGTGGTGACAAACGGACTCGCCGTGCGGCCAAAGTTGGTTCCGCCGTGGTACATGTAGTATGCCACGTACGACCCGCCGAACGCAAACCACCGCGCAACCGCGTACGCCGTGTCCTCGGCCGGCCGGAACGGCACCGCGTCGCCCCACCGCTGGAACCACGCCGGCCACAGCTCCGTCCACATCGCCGGGTACTCGGGGAACCGCTCCCGGTACCGCTCCAGGTACTGGTCGCTGTAGAAGTCGTTCTGCGTGGGGATCACGTGCGGCACGTGCGAGTACTGGCGACACATGATCCACGGCACCGAGGCGTTGAGCGCATGCGCCGTTTCGCCGCACCACGTCGCGTAGCGATCGCCGTCGCGCCCGTAGGCCGGCTGGATGTTGCCGTACTCGTTCTCGATCTGCAGCGCGACAACGGGGCCGCCGCGCTCGGGCATGAACGGCGCAGCCACGGCAACAACCTTGGCCACGAAGCGCCGCATGTGCTCCATGAATGGCGCCGAGTACGTGCGGAACACAATCCCGTCCTCGTGCCGCAGCCACTGCGGGAACCCGCCGTAGTTCCATTCGGCGCACACGAACGGCCCGATGCGCAGCATGACAAACAGCCCGTTGCGGCGCGCAGTCTCCAGGAATCGCGGCAGGTTTGCGCGGTCTGTCGCAAAGTCGTACACGCCCTTTGTTCGCTCGTGCATGTTCCAGAATACGTACGTGTCTATTGTGTTTATTCCCCCGGCCTTGGCCTTCTTCATCAGCGAGTCCCACATCTCCGGCGTGCTGCGCGGATAGTGGATCGCTCCGGCAACCAGCACCCGCGGCGTGCCGTCGATAACCAGTCCGCGCGAAGAGTACCCGACCGTGTATGGCCTGTCGGGGAGATACGCTCCGTGGTCCATGCCCTGGCATCCGGCTGCGAGTAGCAGCAGACTGCTGATCGAATAGACAAGCGCTGCCAGAACAGCCCTCATTGCTGGATACGCAGGAGAGAAAGCAGAGACGAAGGCGATATAAATAGTTGCAGATACAAGCGCAAACGGTAGTATAAGTAAGTAGATTTTGTTTTAGGGTGGCCAGATGTTGAGGTGAATAGATAAATATATTGTAATCACAAAGAGAGAAATGGAGGAAAGAAGCAAGTGAAACGACGGATGCCTCCAGGACGTGCTGCTGCTGCCTGGCCCTCTTGTCTTTATATACAAAGAGCAGGGCAATAATACTCGTCTGCTTTTGTTTGCGTGTATGCTGTGTGTGTCGTCAGACCAGCTGAGCAAAGAGGCAGGCAACAAGCGGCGGCATAGGCTTTGGCTGCAGCGGAATGAAATAATTGTATTGTGGTGCTGTCTTGGCTGGACGAGGGGGGAAGAAAGACATGATGCGAGCGAATAAGCCAATGAATGTATCCCGCCCGGCTTCCCGTGCTCCAGCCAGCCTGGCATTGGACAAGGAAGCACGTAACAAAGCTAACAAGGTCTGTTTGCTGCTTTCACGGCCAGCGACCATGACGCAAACACCAGAACACCAAATAACAAATGTGATGCATGTTCGGATAATAATATTCACTGTTCCTGCAACATCTGCCAGCTCTCCTCTCTCCCCGCTAAAGCAATGGCATTGAAAGAAAAAAGTGTTAGTGTTGTGGAATGTCAATTTGGATATAGAAAAATAAGAAAACAAAATGTAAGAAAAAAAAGGAGGCAGACCGATTATAAGAGAAGAAAGAGAGAAAGAAGGAAGGAAGAAAGGCTAATAAGATTTGGTTTGGAGGACCCAACAGTTTCTGCACATGTAGGAACAAAGTAGAAAAAGAAGAAAAGCAATCGGCGTTCTCACTCTTCCTCAACAAACACTCTTTCCTTCCATTTTCCTTCCTTCAGCCAGCCGGTCTGTCTGCTCCACAAAAAGTCCAAAATAGACCCAGCTACTCACTCTCTCGTATCACGCACACTCCTCCCTTGCCAAGAACAAAAAAGGGAGATCATTAAGGCGCAAGAAGAAGAAGAAGGGGGAAGAGACTAGAGGGAGCACGGAAAAGAACAGGCAAGCGGAGGGTAGAACGGACTAGGCAACACAAGAAGAAGAAGAAGAAGAAGAAAAGAACAAGCAGACAGACTTGGGAGCAGAATCAAGAGCAAATCCTCCAACTCTACAAAAGCAGACACTTTGACTTTCTCTTCTGCACCGGCGGCTCCAGCGCAGCAACAATAGCCTCGTCAAAGACGTTCTTCAGGCCACGCTGCGTGAGGGCCGAGCACTCGACATACTTGATAGCAGCAAGGTCCTTGGCAAGCTGGTCGCCCTGCTCCGTACTGATGAACTTGATATCCTTCTTCGGCTTGTCGCCCATCGGATCATCGCGCAGATCAACCTGGGTGCCAACAATAAGGCACGGAACGCCCGGGCAATGGTGCCGAACTTCGGGGAACCACTTTTCTCTGACATTCTCAAACGACGCCTGCGACGTCACCGAGAAGCACACAAGAAACACGTCTGTTTGCGGATACGACAGCGGGCGCAGACGGTCGTAGTCCTCCTGCCCGGCAGTATCAAACAGCCCGAGCGTGTACGGCTCGTCGCCTATCATAATCGTCACCGCGTAGTTGTCAAACACTGTTGGCACATACTCCGACGGGAATTTGTTTGTCGTGTACGAAATCAGGAGGCATGTCTTGCCCACCGCGCCATCGCCCACAACTACGCATTTGATTGTCTGCATGTTTCTAGTCGTCTTTCAAGTTGCTGTCCTGTCGGCGGTCTTTTTTTTGCTACAACGACACCCAAATGGGCAAAAGTAAAAAACAAAGCAGATGGATGTGCTCGATTGGAGGAGAAATTAGAGAGAAAATGAAAACAAAGAAATCGAAAAACGTCAATTGAGCAAAACCCAAGGGTGAGAGAAAAAGAGATTGCAATCAGACCGCAGGGCAGCTGGGAAAGCTAAAATAAATAAACAACTTTGTAAAAGTGTATGCGCAGGGGGGAAAATAACAAGAGAGCAAGGAAAAAAGCGCAGCGGCAGAAAGGAAAGGAAAGGTTCTGCAAATCCAATGGAACACGAGTAGAATTTTCAACCACCAGCTTCAAACCTTTTTTAAAACCAGCACTCCACCCGCACTCTTCCCTCTGCTTCTTTATATAAACAAAAGACGTTCCTGTTTTTTCCCTCGCATTGGACAAATAAATAAAGGTGTCCACGATTCCCAACAGCCAGAAAGAAGAAAAGAAAGAAAAGGAGGGCCTTGTGCTAGCTGTGCTTATAAATACTCATATATGCTCCTTGTTTTGCTTTAAAGGAGGGGAGGGAAAAGCGAAAAAGCAGCGTTAAAGCGGGAAATTGAATTAGATGAGTCTCCATCCCATCCGTGCATCTCCCAATTTCTTACCTCGTGTGGTTAGCTTAAAAGTTTTCTGTTCTGCTCTGCTCTGTTCTGCTGTCAGTAGCCTGGGAATTGGAAAAAGATAGATAGAGAGGGAGAAAATAAGAATATCAAGATTATATTAAGCTACCAGTAAGGAAAAATGAATACAAATAACGAAATAAAAAATAAAAAAAGGGAGGAGAGGGGGGAAAAGGAAAATAAAGGGAAGCGTAAAAATAAAAATAAAAAATTTGTTACCATGCCGTGTGGTGAAAGTGACTGAGAAGGGAGAAAAAAAAAAAAGAAAACCAATCCTTTCTTTTCGAGCTTATTTTGTTGTTTGTCTTTTTATATTTTCACTCCTTTTTCGCTTGCACCACCTGATTTTGAAGAAACAGCTTCTGCTGGCTTTTCTTTCATGTTTTCTACCTTTTTTTCCTGCTGGTGATGCTCTACTACTACTACCACCGCTGCTGCTACTACTACGGATTGAAGGAAAGGAGGGGGGATGATGTATCAGCAGCGCGTACAACCGCAGCCACGTCTACAGCTACAGCGATGAAACAGCAAGTGGTCCTGAAAGAAAGGAACCGCCTTCTCTCTCTCTTTCTTTCTCTCTCGCGATGGTCCACGACATGTTATGTTTTATGCTTTGATGATGGGGCAGCCAACCATAAAGAATGATTTTCCAGTACATGTTGCATCGTGGTCCCCCCTTCTTTTCTTCCTTTTTATGCTCTAACCAAACCCGTAAACAGCGCATACACCTTTCATTACTCGTTCAGGTTTGTTGTTGTTGTTGTTGTTGTTTATTTTTTTTGGTTTTGCACAAAGAAAACGTGAAGCGGTCCTGATCGGCCATTTCCTTTCCGTTTTTCGCTTTCTCTCTCTCTCGGTCTTCTTCTCTTTTCTTTGCAAAAACAAGGCAGCCAGCATCGTCTTGCCTCGTGCCTCTTTGTTCATGCCAAAAACCCAACCAAGGTGTCTTTCTTCTTGCCCGTGTGTGCACAAAGGAAAGAAAGGGATGGACATGCAATTTGTATGCGGAGTTGTAAAGCTAGAAGAGAGAAGTTTCAGCTTCCATTTATGTCATGCGCACTTTGGGGCAACAGGAGAGGCTGGGTTGCACAGGTGGATCTATCGGTAGAAACCGACCTCTGGCTGCGCGGGACCAGGATAGTCAAGGCAAAGTCAATACCAATGAGTGAATGGATAGGAGGAACAAGGAAAGTAGAAATAAAATAATAACTATGCTGCCTCTGGTCTTCTCTCGTCTCGCCGCATACGCGGGAGAGAGTTCCGAGGAGCTAGAGCTTTGCGGCAGCAGCCTCGCTGGTATCAAGCGCCAGCAGCGCCTGCTTCCAGTCGTTGGCCAGATCATCGTAGCTCTCGAGCCCAACACTGACGCGCAGCAGCGTAGGATCGGCGGAAGCGTCCCAGCCGTGGCGCCAGTCAACAAGCGACTCAACGCCGCCCAGACTGGTGGCAAAGCGATGCAGCTTGAGGTGGCGGGCAACAAACAGCGCCTGAGTCTTGGAGGCAAAGCGAACGGAAAAAACGGCGCCGAATCCGTTGGGATGCTGCTTGGCCACATCGAAGCCGCAGGTGGATTGCGCAGCGCCCGAGCAGGACGAGAACTGGAGGCTGGCGTGGTGGATGGCAGCGATACGGCGGCCCAGCGAGAGCTCCGCAGCCGACGGGTGGTGGCAGGCCGTAGCGCAGGCTGCGCGACGATGGCTCTCGAGCAAGGCAACCAGTCGGGCGGCCGTTCTGGACTGCTGCACCACGCGAAGCGACAGCGTACGCAATGAGCGCAGCAGCAACCACGACTCCAGACTGCCGGCGCCCAGCCCAAGCGTGCTGCGCGTCTGGTGCAGCGACGCAACGGAGGCGGCAGACTTTGTCACGACGACGCCGGCCAGAAGGTCGCAGTGGCCGCCCAGATACTTGGTGGCCGAGTGCACAACGATGTCGGCGCCCTGGCGGAACGGGTAGCTGAGCGGCGGCGGCGCCAGCGTCGCATCCACCACCAGCAGCGCGCCGGCGGCATGCGCACGAAGCGCGTATCCGCACAGATCCAGCACCTCGCCACTCGGGTTGATCGGAGACTCGATCCACACCAGATCAACGCCATCGAACGCACAGTCGATGCCCACCACCTGCACGCAGCCAACCAGCTGCTGGTACTGCTGGATCACGTTGCGGATCCCAAAGTAGCATTTGCCGAGCGCGATCTTCTTGGGCCTGTGCTCGATCAGCACCGCAAGCGCCGCACTCAGCCCCGACCCGTACAGCACTGCGAAGCCCTCCGTCAGCGTGCTCAGCGCTGCCTCGGTCTTTGCTACCACGGGCGTCGTGTCGCGGGAGTACGTGTACCGCTGGTCCGGCCCGTAGTTGTATCCGTCAACCGAGTCCTTTGCGTAGTCGAATGTCGTCGTCACGCTTATCGGCGCTGAGATATCGGCCGTCACGCGCAGGTGTGCGTCTGCGTGGATGCTCTGCGTCGACACTGCCACCGAGTCGTACAGCGGGTTCTTGATCTCGACCATCCTCGGCGGTTATAGATAAATGTTGCTAGGCAGGCAAGGTTTATAAAATGAGCAAGGATACGGATAGAATGGCTCGGGTAAAAAAAATAAAGGCTAGGTAGAGTAAGGTTTCTTGAAGAATGGTCCCTCTTTCTCTCTCTCTCTCTCTCTCTCCGCGCCTGTTCTCTTATAAATGTGTCATTTCTTCTGCTCTCCGTTCTCTCCCAATCATGCTGCGTGCGAGCGAGTGAGTGAGATGGTTAGTGACCCTGATCCTCCTCCTCCTTTCCTATGTTTATAATTGTTATTGTTATTATTATTATCCTGCGGCGCCTCCCGCCTTCTGCCATTTTCGATTCTGTTTCTCACAGCATGTAAGGCAAGATTCTCCTCCACGAAACAATAAAAGTGTGGATGATACATGCAGGCAGGCGGTGGGGATACGCATACAGCAAGGAAGGGGAAGGAAAGAGAGAGAAAGAAAGCCGGAACAAGACAGAGCGGAGAGAACGATGTAAACGTATGGGAGTACCTTGCTTGCATATGGAATACGCCGAAAAAGAAGAAACAATCGAAGAACAGGCAAGCAAGCAAGCAAATATATGCTCCTTGCACAAAAGGACAAAAGAAAAGAAATTAAGCAATGTAAAGAAATACATGTTTGCTGCTGATTCTGCTGCTGCCAATTGATATGTATATGTTTGCATGGACCAGCCTTGTCAATAAGATAATAATAACAATAATAAAAGAGCCAAGCGCTCCCTGAGCTAGATTTTTTTTGTTACAGAGCGTCAAGTACAAAAAAACAATACAATACACATTAAGAATTCAAGCCACGCCTTTTTTTCCATATTCTCAGGCTCAGTATGAGTGATCCGATGATCCGCTGATGATGCCATATCCTGATGCTAATCATCACGATCATTTTTATGTTTATCAAAGCAGTGCATGCCTTTATTTTTTATTGTTCCCTTTCTTTCCTACACTGCTAATTTTTTGTTTTGTTTCGTTGTTGTGAGGATTTGCAATACGGCACTCTGAATTTGCTTGCTGAGGAGCGCAAGGATACAGAGGGATAAATAAGAGGTGACACAATGGTTAGGGCGATGGGCGGGTTGCCAGCCCTTTTCTTCAGACGCAACACAACGGCCGCTGCTGTTCGGATTCGGACCACCAGAACCAGCAGCCGCCGCCGCCGCCGAATTACACAATTACAATCACATTCACACGCACGGCGCATGTATTCCTCCACCAGTAATAGTGGCCAAGGCTCCGGCGGCACGTGGCGAACAGCAGCAGGCACCGCAGGCAATGTACTGATCATCGGCAGCGTAATGACTCTGTTTGGGTACATAATGTACACGCTATACGATAACCTGCTGGCCGACAGCGGGACCACGCGGGTGTACAACGAGAGTCTTGATCTGATCCGCGCGAACCCGCAGATCCGCGAGCTGTTCGGAAGCAACGGCGATAGCGCGGTTGTTGGGTTTGGCGAGCCAACGCACAGCCAGCGGCAGCGCCACCGGTCAATTGCGCACCGTGCCTTTGTGGACGAGCAGGGGAGGCAGCGGCTGACGATGCAGTACTATATACGGGACGCCGCCTACTCGATCCCCTTTCTGGGGATAGTTAAACTCGACATGGTGCAGTCGAAACACACGTCGGCGTGGGACTACAACTACGTGGTGGTCGATGTTTATCCGATTGACAGGGGCCAGTTTGCTGAGGACTGGATGCAGAGGACCGAAAGCTCGGGCTCCCCTGTTGGCAGAGTGAAGGTCTTGGTCACCGATGAGTTTGCCGACCGGGTGCACGATTACCAGAAACAGAAGCGAAACCAAAGGTTTTCAACTGAAGGAAGGGGTTCTTCCGATGGTTCGTGGCTCAGTGTTTTAAATCCGGGGAATTGGCGGAAATAGAATAAAGAATATTTATGGATTTTTCCACACACACACATATATGTTTTTTTGCCAGCTCATCCTTCTCCACACAAATGTGTATTTTCCTTGAAAGTATGGAGGAGTGGAGATGATGGGGGTGGGTTTTCTGTTTATGTGAAGCGTACTTGGACTCTGGTGCACATGGCAGGCTGGGCTGGATGACTGGCTGACTGACTGACTGACCGGACTGTTCTTCATGTTGACATGAGTACATGTGGGGAGAAAGGGAGAATAAAGTACGAGAACGTTGTATTTACACAATATGCTGTCATACTTTTATTTTGCTCCTGTTTAAGAAGAAACATGGCGCATATGTACGTGTTTCTATATGGCTGTGGTGCGGTCTTACTTGGACGTGTACCAAACAGAGTGCAGCAATTATTTCTCTACTTTTTGTTTTTCGCGTGTGAACCACCTAGAGTTACAGAGTTGGGTTTGCTAAAGGAATATCGTGGCCTATTTTACCGGGGATCGAGAAGAATTCTGCTGTAAAATATGCATCCTGCAGATTTATATATTGCGTGGGATATATAAGGAGATATGTGCGCACTCTATCAAGTTTTGTCTTTGGTTAGAAAACTAATTTATTAAGCATAGTCATCACCATCATCTTACATACTCCATCATTCTAGCATAAAGCCTTTGCAAATTCTTTTACTGGTCAAAAAGATAATATTAACAACAACAACAATGCTCAAGGGATCGCTTTCGCTAATTGCATTAGCAGCAATTGTTGCTGTGTCTTCGGCAGCTCGTGCAAGCAGCAGCATCGATCTGATAATCCCAGAGGAGATATCTGTGCCGCACACTGTTATGAAGAGCGGAGCAGCAACAGCAGCGCACCGCAATGCTGTGTCGACGACCAAGACCTGCACCAGCAGCGCAGTTGCGCCTGCCGACATTACGCTGGACAGCACCTTCACTCTGCCGGGAGGCGAGGAGCCAGGCGAGTCCACCACCACCACGACAACGACAACAACCGAAGAGCCTAGCGAGACCTCTACGCCCTCTACCACTACGACCACCACCTCTTCTACTACTACTGCGGAGGAAACCACTCCAACGACTCCAACCACCCCTACTACTCCTACTTCCGAGGAGCCAGAGGAGACCACTACCACCACCACCGAGGAGACTACCGTGACGACGACCACCACCACGACTACCGAGGAAACCGAAACGCCGACCACCAGCAAGTCAACCAGCACCAGCACCTCAACAACCAAATCGACGGCCACATCCACCGAAACCACCACCACGACCACCACCACCACGCCAACGCTGACGCCGACTACGTCTTCTACTACGCCGACCACTACGACTACTACGCCGACCACACACACTTCCACCACGCCTTCCGAGTCGACTACCACCACCACCACGACCAATTCGACGCACCCGACAAGTGTTACCTACGGCGCCAACGTCACTTACGGCGCGTCTACTCCGTCGAGCCACGAATCGTCTTCAACGACCACCACCACCACCACCACCGAGCCAGCGGAGTCGACCACGACAACTACCACTACCAAGCCAGCAGAGTCAACTACGACATCCAAGAGCTACTCAACAAAGCCAACAACCTCGCATGAGGAGTCGACCACTACGACCACTACCACTACGCCGGAGGAGCCATCTACTACTACGACCACTACCACTACTACACCGGAGGAGTCGACCACGACTACCACCACTACCCCGGAAGAGTCGACCACGTCAAAGACCTACTCGACAAAGCCGACAACCCACTCGACCACGACCACGACTACTACCCCGCCGGCAGAGTCAAGCACAACCACCTCTACCACGCCAGAGGAGTCAAGCACCACCACGCATGAAGAGTCGAGCTCCTCCACCTCCTCTTCTTCTTCCTCCTCCTCTTCTACTACATCTGAGGAGGAGCCATCTTCCACTTCTTCCACCACGCACGAAGAGTCAAGCACTACAACCACTTCCACGACGCCCGAGGAATCAACAACCACCACAACCACCACATTCATTGGAATCACGCCGCTTGCGCTGGCACACAGCACCAGCGTGCCCGCGCTGCAGCTAGCCGAGAACAACGGATGTCTGCTTGCGCGCCACGGAACGCTTGCCTGCCCGATGGGCGAGGACGGCGTCCACGGCCATTATCTCGAGTGCGTCTGGGGCCGCGTTGCGCGCGTCGAGTGTCCCAACGGCACCGTCTGCAGACACGCCAGCCCCAACTCCGACGGCCTGATTATGTGCGCAAACTAACCGCCATTTCTCTTCTGGCGGAAGCGCCTGGGCTCTATTCATTTTATTCCTTTTCTTCCTCTTGCCTTGCATTTCATTTCATTTCATTTCATCTACACACGTTTCAATAAACAGTGCATTAATTCAACAATAAAAAATATTTTGTTATTAACTCACAACAATGTAGATGCTAGCTACTACAGCCCAAACATTATGTCTAGCACTTTCTAGTTTATAAAAGATAGTCTATCATTAAGAAATTTCTATGAATCATTGATGTCCACTAGATGTTGTGGGCTGAGGACCGCTTGATGATGGCCATGTCTGGACAGATGTTGCGTCAAAACCTGGATATGGGTATCCGCCTGAATTATCCATCGTTATTTTTTATTTGTTTCCGGTAAAATAAACAAACAGCGGTACTTTTGATACTAATATAAATCCAATTAAACAAGCTGAAGAAACCCCTTGGAGAGATGAATAATGTGGTGTAATAAAATTTTACTTTGGTACTCCATTCCATGTTTTCTTTATATATGTCTTCTGCGCTTGCTTACCTATTTCATTCGCCCATTCATCCCATTCAGCACAAGAAAATCATCGCCTTGACTTACATAAAACAAAGAAGACAAGCTTAATAGAAAGAGCGGAATGTTGTGCGGATGAAGGGTAAGAAAAAACAAAATCCCATTTGGATTTCATCGTCATTTCGGGGTCTTGTTTTATTTTTCTTTCATTTCTTTTCTCCCGAAATCCACCTCCCTACAAACGTCATTCAAGAAAGCCAAGAAATAAATAAAGAAATTATCAAGGAAATAAAAGGAAATGAAGCAAGTGTGGGGGGAGGAATATTTGTTTCTTCAACTATTTTATAAAGACCTAATGTAAAACTAAAAGGAAAAAAGCCCCGGGTTTCTCATTGTTCCAATTATCCAACTATCCATCCGTTTTTTAGTTTTCATGTCCGCCGCAGCCAGCCACCTTGCTTTCTTTCCTTTTCCATATCCACTTTCTTAGTTATTTTCTAGTGAAATCCATTTTTCAACTATGCAGTCCGAATTGAAGCTAGAACAGTTCACTAATCTGATTTAGAAAAGCATTGAAATCACGCCGATGGCTGCAGCGCTGGCTGGAACCAGAACAGATGTCATCTTGGTCATGCTGGCGCTGCTGGTGTGGCTTTCGGAGTCAGTGGTGGCATCATTTGTGCTGTCCTCGGAACTATCGCTGGTGTCATCGGATTTATCATTGCTGTCGCTGGTACCTGTAGTCTTTGCCTTGGAGGTGTCGCTGGTGCCTGAGGGGCTGTCTTCGGTGATGGCAGTGGCAGTTCCAATGTCGCCGTCAAGACGGTAGCTATCGGCCGCATTGTTCATTGCCGAAACAAAGAGCGAGCTCATCGGCTTAGCCGCATTCTTCTCGATATAGTCCATGGCCGAGCTCAGAGCAGAGAGGGCGCTTGCGGGAACACTCACATACGAGAACACCTCCTTGACCGAGGCAAGAACATCGGAAACCATCGATGGCGCCACATCGGGTGCGTACTTGCTAACAATCGACTCAAGGTCTGCCTGCTTGATGGGCTTCTGGTCACTGGGAAGGTCTGACGAGATGTACCCCAGCGCGCTTGACAGCAGGTATGACGCGTAAGTGGGGTCTGCCAGCTCTTCGGAGAGCGACGACAGCATCGAAGAGAGCGCTGCCTTGTCAGATTCGCTGTCCCGTTTGATGGGGATCACGCTGGACGAGGCAACCGCCGAAAGCGCGGCAAGAGCAATAGCACGGGTTAGTTGCATTATCAGTTTAGTTGGTGGGAAAAGAGGAGATAGGGAATACGATTACGGTATGCGCGCAAACAAAAGAAGCTAACAAGTAGTGGAGGGAATGGTCGAAAGATAGGAAGAAGGTACTTCTTGAAGGAAGGAGGAAGGAGGAGGAGAAGGTAAATAACAATGTCAGAAATGACAGCAAAAAGAGTTGTCCCGAATTCTCGTCCGGATTATATACGCGACCGCTCCATGTGTTTGATGGGGTTTTTTCTGGTGTCTCTGCCGAATCACTCCGTTACTCCTTGTTATTTTTTATTGGAGCGACCGCAGCTTCTTATTGCAATTTCAGCGCATCCGGATATGTTTTTCTTTTGAGCCCTTCGCGCTTGGGACACGCAGGATTTTCCCAATAAAAAAGCTAAAAGACCAAAAAATGATTAAAAGGGGTTGGACCAATGGAAGGGAAGGATTTGCCCTTTTCTTTCCAGCAGCAACCGTTAGACCGCTTTAGCTGCTATTGTGACACAGCAATTCGATGGAAAGATCTACACAAAAGATCATGTAAATCAATCTGCTGGGATGCTAAAAATGCTTTTTGTCACAACGCGCATAGCCGATCAAATAAACACATCTTTATCTTATCTAGAAAGCCTGGCTTCTACACATAAAATACTAAATCAGTTACGCTGAAGATGTGAACAAGCGCATGGTGTATGTTAATTTGACCTTTTCAAACATGTGATTGATCAAATAACTTGGTTCTGATCATGTCTTCCAATAAAATTCAGAACCAGGTTAGGTCGTGCCCGAGATATTGCAGTAGAGAAGGGCCAGAGGAGGCAGGTAAACATTTGCTTCCAAGTTCATGATAAGGCCTGGTTACACTCCACAAACCACCACCTAATAAGAGTTTAGTAAGGAAATAGGTGGATGGCTACATAACAAGGGAAACATGTGCAATCGAGCTTGTCCAAAGAGATTGCAGAATATTTTTTGATGTTGTGCAAATAGATATGCAATTATATTAGAAAACAGAAAAAGACCTAACGGCTACATCAGCACAAAAATACTGTAATGTGTGCAAGAGAAGCACAAAGATAGATAAAGATTCATACATTAAACCAGAATAATAATAATGGCTTATAATGAAGGAATAGCTACAAGAAAGCAGAGCTTTGATACTGGTATTTCCAAATAACGAAAGTCAAGGCTTGGTAAGAATAAGCAAAGAAAACGTGCAATAACGGTTCTATGAACATGGATAAGTCAGTAGGTTCTTTAAAGTTTTTTGTTATAATAACCAAAAAAAAACTATACTGTACAGATTTTAAGCTTTGCATGAGCTGTAGAAGCATATACCAATAGAAATTGGGTAGTTCGGTCGTTAACTACAGTCTTTTTAAACTTTATCTATCCGAGTCTATCATCCGCTTGAAGATATCCTTTTGGACCTAAATTCTTACTAAATATAACGGCATCCTTTTCAGCAATATCTCTAGCTGTATTATAACGCCGATCCAGTTCGTCAAGTTCTGCTTTTTTTTCTGCTTCCCTCTTCTTTCTAGCATCTAATCTTTTTTTATCTTCTTTTTTACGTGCTGCAATCTGTGCACTGGTCATTCCAACTACGGAAGTTGGAGAGTCTCCAGAAGACTGAGCAGTACCATGCTTTTTAAAGGTCAATTTCTTATTATTGATACTCATTTTAGATAATATTATGTTCAAGCAAGAAAATATATAGCCAGGACAAAAGATTTAAAGCACGAAATTTAGTGCTCTTATATAGCACTATTGGCATATAAATTTTTCTACAATAAACATATGTTAGAAATTAATTAATTGCAATAGAAGACATCAGCCAACTTTTACAGTCTTGCAGCGGAAACCTTATTAATTTTAATATGATTAGTGTTGGGCCATTTACATACACGATAGAGTGTGTTGTTCTTGTCGTTTGAAATTAAAATAAAAGCTCAATAATTGGGGAAAAATCTAGTCAGGTGCTCATTTAGAAGTAGAGAAAGCAAAATATTTAATCAATATGAAATCTGTTTGGCTTCCGTTTCTAGTTATTAGCTTCATATTAAACATAAAAATAATTACACAGGATAGCTGCGGCTGGGTTTTATTATATATGTATCTAAAAAGTCTCTATTGTCCCGCAATAGTGTTTGTAATCCATTTTAATTAGATTAGTATAACAGTGCTTAATAAAATTAAACAGCAAATGGGTGTAACAGCGGTTCTAAAGTCAATACGTATTATAGACTATAAATACGCTAACTGAATTTTATCTAAAAAGACAATTGTTACATTCATCTAATATTGACTTTTATTATATATCACAAAAATGTATAAAGAAGAATATATAAACCTGCTTCTATAGATACACAAAAATCCACATTGTATTAATAACCAAAAGACTATACTGTGCCGGGTTTAAGCTTTGCATCAGCTGTAGAAGCACATACAGATGGAAATTGGGTAATCTTGTCAACCATTGTAGTCTTCTTAAACTTCATCTACTCAGGCTAGTCTCCTACATCAAAAAATATGTTTATTAATGTAAACGCTTTTTAAATGTACGAGAATCTTGTTCAGCAATATCTCTAGCTGTATTATAACGCCAATCCAGTGCGTCAAGTTCTTCTTTTTTCATTGTATCCCTTTCCCTGCTAGCTTCTAATCGTTCCCTATTTTCTCTGTTACGTGCTGCAATCTGTGCACTGGTCATTCCAGATTCCGTAGTTGGCGAGCCTCCAGAAGACTGAGCACCACTATGATTTTTAAAGGTCAATCTCTTATTATTGATACTCATTTTGGATAATACTATGTTCAAACAAGGAAGTGTGTAGACAGAGCGAATAAAATCCAAAGCAACAGAATTAAAGCTCTTTTATAATCATTCGTATATACACTTTCTACAATAAAATTATGTTGAAAATTAATTTCACCCAAAGACTAATTACAATAGAGAACGTAAGTCTGATTTTACAGGCTTGCAGCGAGAAACTGTATTCATTTTAATATCATTAATGTTGGGCCATTCAAATACATCACAGAGAGTGTTGTTTTCGTAGTTTGAAATTGGGAAAGTTCAATGATTGGGGAAAATCTAGTCAGATGCTTATTTTAAAAATAAAGAGAGTGGACTATTCAACTAATATGAAATCTGTTTAACTTCCGTTTCCAGTTGTGATATTGGCTTCATATTAAATATGAGAATAATCACACAGAATGGCTGCGGCTGGTTGTTGTTATGTGCTTTGCAAATCTTTTTTGTTTCCGACAATTGCTTCATATTAAATTTTGCCAAAGCATTACAAAGAGACATTAACCGAGAACAAAAACACAATTTAGATTAATGCTCTAGGCAAGGAAAGCGAAAATCTCCTTGTCGTTGGCAACATGTGCTTGCAAGCTTGGGTGTGCATAGACGTTTGCAATCACCTTGGTTACATCGGGAGTGCACAAATC
>JANBOK010000121.1:0-27405 GCA_027595805.1 Coemansia sp. Benny D160-2 | reverse complement strand
CAACAGCAGCAGAAGCAGCAGCAGCCACAGGAAACTGGCGCCACTGTCACTTCTATTGGTGCCTCGAAGCCTGCCACTTCATTATGCGCCAACCCCTATAATAATTGCGAACAATACGTGTCATCCGGATCTCCGCCACAAGGTAGGTTCAATAGAAGATAGAAACAAAGCCAACGGCAAAAGAAAAGAAACAAAAGCTAATATCCCAACGGGTGGCTAAAGCAAATATCAGTTGGTACAGGTCTGCAGCTAAATTGACATTCAAGATCCGACCATTTAACCAACTGCTATCTCTTGCTACATAACCTGTATAACCGCCATTAAACTAGCTCAAATATGTTTGATTTGTAGCGATAATGGTTGATGCCTGGGACGGGTCGCTCACTTCCTCACCGCTTGGCCGAATGCCAACAGAACACCCTGACTGCTACCTGCACTCCCAGCAGCAGGTTCCGCGTACCAGCAGCACCACCAGCAACAGCAGCAGCACTAGCAGCATCAGCAACAGCAATGGGGATTACGGGACTAGGATTGAGCAGACGTCATATATAATCAGCTCACTGCCATCCGATGACTTGGGACCCATGCCACTGCCAATGGCATCAGCGGACACTATTGCAGTACCATGGGCAGTAAACATAGGCCAGCAGCAACAACCACAAAGACCAAGTCAGACAACATTGCCGCTGCTACCCTCCACAAGCACACCATCTGTATCTGTATCATTATCAGAACCACTTGAACCAATGCTCTCCACAGAAACAGTAGATTCTCATTTGTCTTCTCATTCCATAGTCAAACGCAGACGCACATCCACAAACGCTACCAAAGCCTCTGCTGCGCACTACATTGACCCCACAGCAGCAGAGAAAACACCCTCCGCCCCAGTAAATTTTTCTACTTCTTGCAGCGACACAGCAGCGCAGCAGCACAATGATCCTCCGCCAAGACCTGCAGTTTCTACATTGTTTTCTGACGCGTATGTGCAGCTTGAGTTGCAGCGCGTAGAACTTGAACGCCAGCGGCTGGCCCTGGATCAGGAGCGGTGGCGGGAGGAGCGCGCAGAGCGGATGCGCTGGGAGCAGATGTACCGAGACCAATGGCAGGAGGAACGCGAAGAGAGAAGGGCATTTAGGGACCGCGAGATGCAAGTGTGGAGGACTCTGTTGGCTCTCACAAACGCGTCTGACAAATGAACCGAATCAATTAATTTGGTTTCAGTAATATTGATAGCAACCGCCGATAATTTGGATTTCTATGAACCACATCTCTGCTTGGCGTAGCACCCATGTACACATTGTTAGTGCAGATAATGTTTTTATATAGTATGTAGGGTTTAACTTGCTATTTCAAATATTATTCATACCTTGCTTTGCAGGTATTGTGTCACAAACCCAAAACTAAATGCTTATTTTCAAATTATATACAAAATGATTCTAAACATCTACACTTTTGCTAGTACATATTATATTTAAATGCATGTGTATAGGCACGTTTAGCTTAGGGGTTTCTTAACCAGTCTGATATTCTTCTGTTTGACTCTTTTCTTTTTTGTATCTTTCTTTCCTCTGCTTCTTTCTCCCTCTTCTCTATCTCGGCTTTTCTCTCTTGCCTTTTCCTTTCAATAGCAGCTTGGGCGTCTTTCCCCTTTGAGCAATTTTTGCTTTTCGAAATGCAGCGGCCTCCTCTGATTCACTTGCCCTGTTACCTCTTTTATTTCTTAATCTTTCTACTAGTTCAGATATATCTTCAGAGTTGATTTGTTTATTCTCATCTCTCAAAGCTTGCAGAACTGGTCTATAATCTCCCACTATAATCTTATCATTTACTTTATTAACAGGGTTATCATCAAAATGCGCTCTTCTAGCCGACATTATAATATGTGCTTTTATTCAGTAAATATAAATATTATTCCACGTAGAGTATATTCCTAATGAAGAGGTGTATAATAGACAATTGAAAAAAGAAAAACCTTTTCAATTAAAGGAAGAAAAAAGAAAAGGGTGGCAATAAATCCATCTGGAAACACATCTAAAAGTATCATTAGCAATTAGAAATTCCCTTCGTTTCCGATAATACGTAGATATGACATACAAATGACTATTTCTCTTTGGGAGCAAGAATTCATATTATGCAGGTTTCCATAATAAAAATATCTATCTCGTTTTTTGCTGCAACCAATGTTTATATGAGATTGCCTGCCTCCAAAAGCAATGGCCGCAGACACGGGTTGATTGTAGGGATATTTTACACTATTAGAAACAATATCATGTCCTGCTACTTTGCTCCGTACTAGGTTTTGTTTATATTCACCAAATACATTTCTGTGGGATTCCAGTATCTGATTCACACATATTTCCGGTCCAAAATGGCACGCATGCTAAACTCCCTTCTTTTTTCATTTGTCAGATAGCGTTTTAGCGTGCTTAATATAATAAAGAAAAGAAGCGTTGGACGTTTTTAATAAGCTAATGAAAACTATTAAAAGCATTATAAGCATCGGAGTTATTAGAAAGCTAGGAGCGATTTCCTGTCCTAGGAGGCCGCGGTCCTTACTTTATACTACTTGTAACGCTTGGAGCAACCGGTATACACAATGACTCTCATGCACCCGGTAGATCCCCGTAGCAGGCCCAGCGTGGGCCAACAGTGTCTCACTGAGAGATAGTACTAAGATTGTCATAATATGACCTCCACTTGCCTGGCGCTCATGGTAAGGAAAGCTAAGTCTTATCTCGACCTGTCTTATCACGAGTTAGCGCATCACCTTCCTTCAACATATACATTGTTAGTGCAGATAATGTTTTTATATAGTATGTAAGGTTTAACTTTCTATTTCAAATATTATTCATACCTTGCTTTGCAGGTATTGTGTCACAAACCCAAAACTAAATGCTTATTTTCAAATTCTATACAAAATGATTCTAAACATCTACACTTTTGCTAGTACATATTATATTTAAATGCATGTGTATAGGTGCGTTTAGCTTAGGAGTTTCATAACCAGTCTGATATTCTTCTGCTTGACTCTTTTCTTTTTTGTATCTTTCTTTCCTCTGCTTCTTTCTCCCTCTTCTCTATCTCGGCTTTTCTCTCTTGCTCTTTCCTTTCACTAGCAGCCTGAGCTTCTTTTTTCCTTTGAGCAATCCTCGCTTCTCGAATTTCAGCGGCCTCCTTTGATTCACTTGCCCTGTTACCTCTTTTACTTCTTACTCTTTCTGCTAGTTTAAATATATCTTCAAAGTTACTTTGTTTTTTCTCATCTCTCAAAGCTTGCAGAACTGGTCTGTAATCTCCCACTATAATCTTATCATTTACTTTATTAACAGGGTTATCATCAAAATGCGCTCTTCTAGCCGACATTATAATATGTGCTTTTATTCAGTAAATATAAATATTATTCCACGTAGAGTATATTCCTAATGAAGAGGTTAATATCAGCTTCCTGACCTTGTGTTGTTTGTATTGGTAAAAAAAGCTTATTCAAAACCTTGCTCTTTTTTGTAGCATAAAAGTTGATAAATAGTACTGAAGATGGTATGTAGTAGATAATAACAGAAGAAAAAATATTTCAATTAGAAAAAAAGAAAAGAAGAGGGTAGATACACATTTAAAAGTCTCTTTAACAATTAGAAATTCCCTTCGTTTCCGATAACATTTAGATGGCATACACAAATAACCACCATTTCTCTTTAAGAGAAAGAATTCGGATTACATTAATTTTCATACAAAAATATCTATTTCGCTTTATTTTGCTCCAACTAATGTTTATATGAGATTGCCTGCCTCCGAAAGCAATGGCCGCAGCTACATGCGTTACTTATAAGAACATCTCACATTATTAGAAAAAACAATACTATGACCTGCCACTTGGTTCTGTACTAGGCTTTGCTTACATTCACAAAAAAACGTTATTTTAGATTCCAATATCCGAATTAAACCTATTTCCTGTCCAAAATGGCACGCATGCTGAATTTCCTTCTTTTTTCTATTTCCAACATGCACTCACAAACAGATATATACATTTGGGAAATTAAATGAGATACACATCCACTGGGAATTTCCTTTTCCCTTTTCTTTTACACTCACAGATAGAAATGATGGCAGAAATAGGGATAAAAAGCACTGCGCTGAATCCAACAACCAGAATAGCACCGGTATATTCTTATTGAGTGCTTGGAAACACAAAATAGTCGTATGTAGAGTCTTTCATTGTTTTTACATGACATACACTTACACATACTGCAATAAAAAGATGTCATACCCATTACCAAAAAACTCACCATTTTAGATAACAAAAGCATCCTCAATTGTTAGCAACTTTAGGAGAAAGTATTTGGAAAGAATTAGAATCCCTCAGACAACAGCTCGCGACACAACCACACGACAGTCGCGGTCGGGGTTGGTTGGGTTCAGGGTCATCAGCGTACTGTGGGGAATATCAGGAATAACGCCGGTCAAGCGGGAGGCAGCAGCACCGGAACCGCGCTTCTCACAGCCATCAGCACCAGCCACGGCCGAGGCAGGGGGGCAGCAGTCGTCGGGGAGACGCAGATCATAGTCGCGGAGCAGGTTAGCCAGCACCAGGTGCATTTCAACGAGCGCCAGGTTTCGGCCAAGACAGGCGCGCACGCCGTTGGAGAAGGCAAGGAGGTTCTGGCGCGCCCTCTCGGGCTCGTGGCCGGGCGCGGCCGCCATAAACCGGTCGGGATCAAACAGATGCGGCGACGGGAAGACCGCCGGGTTCATGTGCGTGGCCCCGAGCGCGCAGCACAGCCATGTGCCGGCCGGCAAGTGGTAGCCGGCCAGCCGGATCCCCGCGGCCGGCGCCAGGCGCGGCAGCATCCCGGGCGCCGGGCTCAGCACGCGCAGAGACTCGGCAATCACCGCGCCCAGGTACGGAAGCCGCTGCTTGCAGTCCTCGAAGGCAATGACGTCCGGCGCACCGGTGGCACCAGTAGACGATGGCGAGAGCGGCGGAAACTCTCTGCGGATATCGTCGGTCAGCCGCCTCATGATGTGCGGGTTGTGCAGGAGCAGCGCCAGCGTCCACGTGAGCCCCGACGACGTGGTATCGACGCCGGCAATCAGATGCAGAATCGACTCGGACACGATCTGGGGGTCGGTCATGGGCGCGCGCCTGTCGCCGTCGGCGCGCCCGGCATCGAGCATCATCTGCAGAAGATCCACCGCCACGGGAGCTGCCGCTGCCGGCCGGTTCTCGAGCTCGCGGCGTCTGCCTGCAATTGCCTGCTGGCCAAACACCACGAGCCGCGCGAGCGTCTGGAGCCGCTTTCCCAGGATCGCAGGCAGCTGCTTGAGCCACGGGAGCGCCATTGTGATGTAGTTGAAGATACGGATGCGGATGAGCGTGCGCACCAGCTCGTGGCTCCCGTTGGCCAGGGCGTCGAACCGCTGGCCGAAGCCGAGGATCCCGATCGTGTCCAGCGTCAGCAGCGAGAACGCGCTGTAGTACTGGAGAGTGACGGAGGCGGCGGATCCGGGCTCCCGCTGCTGCTGCTGCTGGGCAACAAGCATCGAGTCGAGCTTGCGCCGCAGATTGGTGACGCCGCACTCGATGATCCTGGGCTCCATCATGCCCAGATGGCGATGGGAGAACCCAGGGCCAACCTGCTTCCGGCGCTCAGCACTGAGCTCAGGCGACCGCGTGGAGAACGCGTTGGGCTCCAGCGTGCTGGGCATGTCATACGACGGCGTCTTCAGGAACTGGCTGGAACCGAGCACCTGGCGCACGGCCTCGGGGTCGGCAATCGACACGCGCTGCGGCGAGATGCGCACGAGCATTCCGTGCCGCCGGTGCTGCGCGGCCAGGAACTCCGGCAGCGTCCCGCGCAGCATGTGGTATCGCATCGGAATGCTCGTCACAGAGTGCACGAAGCCCCCCGGAACCCTCGAGAGCGGCGTCACCCACCGCTCGTAGATCACCTTGAATAGCGCCAGTATCAGCACAAGCGATGTTGCCGAGAACATTATGCTACATAGAACCGTTCCGTTGCCAATGTCGTCGTCGTCGTCAAACATTAGCCGCGTGGAGTTGCCTCCTGCGCCATTCATCCTCTTGTTTAGTGGCGGGATGGTGCTTTTGGGTACTCGTGGTAGGATGGAACAGAATATGTGCTGCCTTCACCCACCAAATAAAACAAAAATGGTTTCTAACACATATATACGTACATTGTGACAGAGCTTGCAAGGCCGACAGACTGCGCTGTTTAAAGAATATATGTATGCAGCGAAGAAGAGGGTGCAAAGGAAAAATAGGCAGTAGATCCCTGAGAACCACGAAGAATAAGAAAATGGCAACAAGAAAAACAGGTAGACAGAGAAGAAAACCGCGAACAGGAGAAGAGAAGAGGGGTCCCCCCAAAAGGGTCTCCTTCTTGTTTCTTGAACCAAAGAAAATCACTACTGCTCGGCTTACAAAGCCCAGCCAACGCAATGCCGCTTTGCGCATGACGTCCTGCAGCAGACAAAGGGAGGAAATATGAGCATATGCAACAGGATTTCACAGAATCTCATATACACGCAAGTTTTACTACATTGGCTCAGACGATGGGAAAAAAAAAGAAAGCGCAAGCAAAGGCTCCTCCCACATTGGAGGCCCGAACATGCCTGTGGCGTTTGCCGTGCAAAAAGAGGAAGAGCGCCTCGCATTGCCAATTCTCGCTCTGCCGCTTGCACTCACACGGACTCGTCGTCGTCGCCACCATCATCATCATCTTCCTCGTCGTTGTCGTCGGGATTAACAGTAAACTCCAGGTCGAACTCCTGGTCGCAGCCAAGATACGCATCGCACATCAGGTACATCTTATAGACGCACTCGCCCTTCGGCGCAGACGATGCCGACGGCGCCGTGAACTCGACAGTCGTGGTCAGCCGCTTACCGACGCCCACGCGCTTGACCGTGGCAAGCGTCTGCGTGCGTGGGTCGCCAACAACGATCCACCAGGCCTCGGCATGCGGGTGCGGGAAGAATGGCGCGGCAGCCGGGCCAGGAACAGCGCCAGAATCGTCGCCGTCCCATTCGCGGTCCAGCGAGACCCGCACAGCAACGGCGGCGCCCTCGGTGATATCGCCGGCATCCAGGATCTCGTGCTCAACCTCGATGTTCGGATACCTGTTGACGTAGGCGGCCACATCGCCGATCTGCGCAGGCGCCAGCCCAGCAAGCAGGCGCGCACGATCGGCGTCCTCCATGTCCATGACGTCAAACACGCTCTCGACCTGCATCTCCGCGCACAGACGCAGCAGCCGGGCGTCGGCGCCCAGATGCGGGAGCTGCTTGACCAGCGGGTCGCGGCCCTCCCAGACGGCCTGCACCGCCATCTGCGACATCTCCATGGCCGCCAGCGCCGGCGCCAGCCAGCCCATCGACGACGCCACGTCAACCATTGCCTGGAGAAGCGGAACCGCGCGCGCCAGAACCCACGCCTGGTCGGCCGCCAGGTCCGCCGGAAGCGCGAGCCGCGAAAAGTGCGCCTGCAGCAGAAGGTGGGTGCGCACCCGCGGCGACTGCCACCTGCTGCTGGCTTCTCCCGCGGCGGAGGGCGGGGATGAGGACGGCAGCGCTACGGGCACGCGGTTGGCCAGTCGTGCCAGCAGCCCGGACTCCCGGTGCCGGATCGGGAGCGCCTCGAACTCGTCGGCCGCCGACACGATGTCTAGGATGCCGCGCAGTTTTGTTTTGGGCGACAGCGAGAGCGCAAACATCTCGACCGTCAGGTACCGGATCTGGTAGTAGGCGGCGATCATCCCCAGGTTGGTTGGAGCCACGCCGGGCTCCTCCTCCTCCTCAGCACCCATCGCCTCGTCTTCCCCAGTGTCCATCTCCACGCACTTGGCAGCCACAAGGTCGTTCAGCGTCGACTCGATCAGCTCCGACAGATAGTCCGACAGATGCTGGTGCGTGGTGCCCTGCAGCCCGTAGTAGTTCGGGTTCTGCACCAACCGACGGTACATCAGCGTCCACGTCAAGTAGTCGACGGCGTCCTGCTTGGACGCGATGGTCTTCGCCACAACCTCGCTGTTCATCGGGTCGTGGAGCTGCGTGTCGAGCCGCGACTCGACGGGGAGCGGCTCGTAGAGGAACTTCTTGTACAGCTCGCGCTTGTTGGCCATGCACATCAGCACACACAGGCCCTGGGCATCGGTGCCCGGCCGAGCCGCGCGGCCGATCATCTGCAAAACCTCGGGCATCGCGTAGTCCGTGTACCGGTGCTCGCGGCCGTTGTACCGCTCGGCGCCCATTATCACCACGGCGTGGGCGTGCACCGCGTCCAGCGCCCAGCATGTCTCGCGGCTGGCAACAAGCACCTGGATTGCGCCCGACGCGAACAGCGCGAGCACTGCGCGCCGGTCGCCCGCTGACTGCGCCCCGTGGTGGTAGCCGACTCCGTGCGCCAGGAACTCGCGCAGCGCGGCATCGCCAACAGTGCTGGCGCGCGAGGCGACGGCGTCGGCGTCCCGCACGAACCGATCGGGCACACCGTCGGCCGCCGCATGCGTGAGCAGCTCGCCGGCCACCGCGCGGCACTGGCGGCGGCTGGACACGAAGACGATTGCAGGCCGGCGCGAGTCCTCATCGACAGCCAGCACATTGCGGTCGGCGCGGCCCCCATCAATGTCCATCGCATCCGCATCGCCCGGTCCCAGCACAAACCGCTTCCGCCGCTCGCCCGCCGGATCGCCGCACACCGCGCGGTACGTGGGCGCCGCTAGCGCCGCCATCCGTGACGCGAAATGCGCGACCGTCGATGTCTGGATATGCAGCTCGAGCGGAACCGCGCGGACGGCCGGGTGGAAGTTGAACACGGCGGCCGGCGGGGCGCCGATCCACGCTGCAATGTCCCGCGCATTAAGCAGCGGCACCGAGAGCGCAACAACACGGACTGGCCGCGCCAGCTCCGCCGCCATGTACCGCACACGGCTGACCACGACCTCGTAGGTCGCCGCAAGCTGGTCGCCCACGCAGTCCACGCCAGCATCATCGGCGCCGGCGCTGGCGCCGCTGCTCACCAGATCATCCGCCGACGATCCGAGCCCGGCGCCGCCAACCCAGTGCAGCTCGTCGGCAATGAACAGCCCGACGTCGCGCACCGCGTGCCGCTGCCGCTGCCGCCACCGCCGACTGAGCGCGTCCCACGCCGCGGGCGTTGCAAGAACAATGTGCGCGTTCTCGATGCGCCGCAGATCGGCGGCCACGTCGTCGCCCGAAAGAACAACCACGGACTTTCCGCCCTGCAGGCCGCCGAACCGGCGACGCCAGTCGTGGGCGCGCTGCGCAACAAGCGCTGCAAACGGCGCTACGTACACGGCGCGGCGCCGCACATACCCATCGCCCTCCTCGTGCGCACGCAGTGCTTCCTGCTTGAAGAAGCGGAGCAGCGCGAGCTCGGCCACCAGCGTCTTTCCCGACCCCGGCGACGCCGCCACCAGCGCAGAGTCGTCGGTGCGGTACATCGTGTGGAACGTCTGGGTCTGGATCGCGTTGAATGTGCGCGACCGGCAGAGCGGCGAGTCCGTCCGGTGGTCCGCGTAGACGGCCTCGAACTCGGGGTCGCGCAGATCCGACACCGCCAGCGGCTGCATGTCAAGCAGCTCGGTGGGCGGCATCGCCTTGTCCGGGAGCCGCAGGTGCTTGAACGACACCGCCGCACGGGTCTCTGCGCCGATCCAGCGGTCGCTTGTGACGGTGACGAAGTACTGCGGCGGCAAGGGATCAGTCAGGGTGCACGTGAACTCAACCACATGCTCCTCGCGCACGTACGCGCGTTTCAGAACAAACGGCTCCGAATGGAGCAACGCGGACCCGTCGGCGTCCTCGACCCAGATCCAGAACATCTCGGCGGCCCCGTGGACCGCGTCGTTCCACTCGAAATCGGGCGTCACGCGCAGCTCGAAGCGCAGGAGGGAGCGCGTGAGCGGCTGCACGTGTGCACTGACCTCCACGCGCGGAACGAGATGGACGAGTCGGTGGAGCACGCGCCCGGCCTTCGGCGACCCGACCAGCTCGCCCAGCTCCTGCTCGTTCAGATCCAGGTACCGCGTCCACGGGAACGGCTTGCGCTCCACCGCGCGCACCAGATCCGGCGGACAGTCGCGCCCGAACTGCCGCAGCGGCGACATTGCCAGCCACATGCGCCGCTCCACCTGCTTGCACCAGTCCAACGCGCGCCGAGCGGCACGCGCCCACCCGCGGCGCACACACAGCTCAAAGAGCGCGCGGAAGATGCGCCCGGCCGACTGCGTGACGTACGTCATGTCCGACACCAGCGCGAAGCCGGTGAGTCCGAGCCGCGCAATGTGGGCCTGGAGGAGGACGTTGATCTTCGCCGCCGGTGAGTCTGCGGTTTCGCGCATCGGAACCGGCACGCGCTCGAGAAGCCGCTGCATCTCCACGCGCTCCTCGATGCGCACGGGGATCAGCCGGAACTCGTCCGACTGCGAAAACACGCGCAGCATGTCGATGTCGCTGGCGTCGGCGCGCAGGTCCTGCTGGTACACGGCCATCGACCGATGACTGATGTAGAAGTGCGACGCGACGCGGCCCAGCTCCGTCGGCTGCAGCCGCCCGGTCTTGCGGTCGTACCGGACCATCGAGCACCGCTCGAGCTCGACGGCCGCCGCGTGCGCGAGGTCCGTGCGCCGCACAACCAGCGCAGGATCATCCGCAGCGGCATCCGCCTGCACGCCGTACACCGCCGGGCTGCGCAGCATGCGCACATACAGATACGTGTATCCGAGCCACTCCACCGCGTCGTCGCGCGACCGCACCGTGCCCAGCGCAACCTCGGCGTTGAGCGAGTCGGCAAGCCGCGACACGAGCTGCGACTCGATCGGCAGCTGCTGGTTCATCAGCGACAGGTAGTACCTGAGCTCGCTGTGCGCCGTGATAATGATGCCCTCGCCGAAGGTGTCGTACTGCGGACGACCCGCACGGCCCAGCATCTGCAGCACGTCCTGCGGAGACAGCTCGCTCCAGCATCCCTTCTCGGGACTATACACCTGCGTCCCCTTGATGATCACAGTGTGCGCCGGCAGATTGACACCCCACGCCAGGGTGGCTGTCGATACCAGAACCTTCACGTGTCCGTCGGCAAACAAGTCCTCGATCAGCCGCCGGTCGGTGCGTGACATACCGGCGTGATGGCACCCGAATCCGAACGGAAGCAGATCGCGCAGCCCCTTGTCCTTGGTGGCATCCGCCTCCTCGCGCAGGATCTCGCTGCTCGCGCTGCCAGACCTCACAAACATATCGGTCTTCCCTGCCTCGACCGCCATGTCGCGCAACCTCTGCGCCGTGCGCACTGTCTCCTTCCGCGAATGCACAAACACCAGCACCTGGCTCTGTCCGCCGTGGCGCTGGATCTTGTCGTAGCACACCTGGTCCATGCGCTCCAGCCGCTTGATGTGCTTCTTCTCCGTGATGCCTACGAACTCCTGCTGCAGCGGACAAGGCCGGAACCGCGCGTCAAAGTGGAACAGGCCGCGGTCCCGCGGCACGCGAAGAAACGCCGCCACGTCCTCGTAGTTCGGCAGCGTTGCACTGAGACCAACCAGCCGCACACGCTCCTGCGTCTGCTCCTGCGTGCGCAGCAGTCGGCACACAAGCGACTCGAGCACAGGCCCGCGGTCGTCGTGCAGAAGATGGATCTCGTCGATTATCACCAGCCGCACAAGCGCCGTGTAGCTCCCCTCGCCGCCCTTGCGGGTGATGACGTCCCACTTCTCGGGCGTCGTGACAATGAGATGCGTCTCTGCGATTTGCTGCTTCGTCAGCTGCGAGTCGCCTGTGAGCTCCGCGATCTTGAGCCCGAGCGGCGCGAGCCGTTTGCCAAAGGATCCGGCCATCTCCGCCACCAGCGCCTTCATTGGCGCAATGTACACCATCTTGAAGCCGTCCAAGTCGACGTGGCCCGATTCTGGGTCGCGGAACTGTCCGATTGTGCGCAGCATCGTCAGTGCTGCACAGTTCGTTTTGCCTGCGCCCGTGGGTGCGCAAATAAGCATGTTGTCGTCGGACTCGAATGCGGCAGGAAACACCCGGCTCTGCACGCGGTTGAGCTCGGTGTGGTTGGCGAATGCTGCCTGCGCCCAGTCGGGCAGACTGCTGCTGATCTGCACTAGCTGCTCGTCATCGCCCACGGGCGGCAGCTTTTCGGGCGCCGGCACTCGAATCTCCTCGTATCCGTTCATCACCACCTTGACTGCTCCCTTTGGCGGGATCCACTTTTCGTTGGTCATCAGGTGCCCGCCCTGCGCAAACGCCAGCTCCGACAGGTTGATCTTTTGCGTTGGCATGTACGTGGTTGCTGGCTCGGAAGCAATCGCTGTTTTCAAATCCGACTCGGCCTTTGGTTTTGTGCCTGCATCGGTGGTGCTGGTCTTAGCCGCTGCTTTCTGCCCCGCCAACGCCTTGTTATCTTCCTCGCCGTTTCGCAGCGCAATGATCCAAGAGAGCCCGAGTTCGCGCATCTCCTCCTGAACCTCCTCCAGCTGCTCTGTGTCGTCCTCGGCCTCTGCGCGTGCCAACCGCATGCACCAGACAATCAGATCCTTGTTGCTCACAAGAATCTGGACAGTGTCAAAGTGCTCGTAATCGAACAGTTCTGCAAGATCGTTCTCCAGCTCCCCGAGCGCTATCTTTCTGTTTGATAGGAGACGCGTTGCGTCGCGCGTCTTTTCCTGCACAACCACAGGATCCGTGTAGTGCTTTCCTACCCGGCGCTGCAGCCAAAACGCATCTACACTGCGCGCATCCAGCTTTCCACTAGAAACGGCAGCATCTTTGTCAAGCTCGTCGCCAGATACCGTATTTGGCGTCTGGTCCGTGGTATCCATCGCGTCAGCATCGTGTGCTCCGAAGCTCACGGTTGTGGATTTGGCTGCTGCAGAAAGTGCCGATAATCTGGCGCGCTCCTCGTTGCGTTGGTTCAACCTCTTGGCGTTCTTCTCGCTGTATCCGTGGATCACTGTGCGGTATCCACCGGCCTCGTCATCGCCGTCGGCTTCAGCTCTGTGTGCCACGCCATTACCATCGACGCCAGCTTCTGTCAAGCCGTCCGCCTGGACACGCGCTGTCTCTTCGTCCTCTTCGCTCTCCTCGTCGCTTTCTGCGCTGTCAACCACATAGCTGGTAGTGCCGGCGCCGCCATTGCCACGTCCACCCACTCCTTCGCCCGCCATCTCATCATCTTCGTCTTCGTCACCGTCACTGCCGCCGAACACAACAGCAACGCCCGACTCATCCACGTCAATCGCCTCGCTTCCCGTGGGAAGTGCTGCGCCGCTCCCATCCTCCTCATCCACATTATAGTCGGTGATCTGCCGCGCAAGCTGCACGTATCTGGAGAACTCGACCTCGTTCACCTTGGTGCCAAACACAGACTCGATCTCCCGCTTCTTGTCCCCCTCCCTCATATCCTCGTTCTTCAAAAGCGATAGCGCTTCGTCTGCGGCCGACATGAGCACCTCGGGCGCCTGGTCGCCCAAGTACTGTCGCGACTGGGCAAGTATGAGCTCCCAGATCCTGCGCGTCTCCTGCGTGCGCGGTCTATACACGCCCTCGATATCCTCGGTGGCCGCAAGGATGCTCGAGTACCCGTAGTTTGTACGAAGTGCACGCTGCTCCCTGCGATTACGCTTACGCTCTTGGGCAAGTTCCATCTCCCTCGTTTCCTCCTTTTGCTTGTTGGTTTTAGTTTTGTTGCTGGCCTTTTTTGGCGCTGTTGCGTCTGGTCGGACTTGTGCTCCCATCTCGTGTGGATCTATTCTGCCCCACAGTGACTCCATATCCTTGCCCCGCTCGCCTCGGCGCCCCGCCGATGTCTTTGTGCGGTCCGACGGGAGAACAAGATTCGAATTCCCTGCATACTGGTACAGCTTCTTGTGCTCTTCTGTGAATTCCTCTGCCATTTTCTACTGTGTATAAATATAATATTAAAAAGAGGGTTTTAATTAGTCTGGAAAGTAGGCTAATTGCGAATGAAACAGAAAATAATTGGTAAAAAGAAAGAGTGGCAAGAGGAGCTTGAAGAAATGCAACAAAAGGTGAGTGAAAAAAGTCGACAACGCGTTCATGCAATTTCTCAACAACAATCGAAAAAAAAAGCTGGTAATGTTTTTCTTACCAGACTTGATCTTGTCATTGATTTGATCGTGGATCACCACCGCTTTCACCTTTTCGTATTGCTCAAATGGTTGAAATGTCATATTACATAGAACACACAATAAATATTTAATTGACAAAGAAAAAGACACCCATCAGTCTTTATATCTTTATATATAAAGAATATTAAAAGGGCAAATGTAATAAAAGAACAAATAATGACTTTGTTCTTTCAAGACAAATGTCTTTTGCATCTGAAGCAATATAGCGGAATCTCAGTGAATTGTATAAAATGTGACAAGAGAAAGAAAAACTGAATACTAGAAATGTATAAAACTATATAAGAAGCAAGAAGAGCATGTCTGGCATTTCTCATTGTTTTGCAAATTCTCTACATTCCCCCTCATATTTTAATTCTCTATTTTTTGAACAGTTACTAAAGTAGACCCCTGCATCCAACAATGTCGTTTCTAATAAAGAAATTTCGCAAGAGTAATGGCAAGTATAAAAAGCTAAAGAATGAGGCTGGTGCTGAAACCAGGATTAGTCCCAGCAAGGAACATGAGTTGAGAGGGCAGATTTGGGTTACACACCATTTTAACCCCAAAAAGCTCAGTAGTAATGAAAAGACGACTACTTATGAAATTAAAACTAGAAATGGTAAGACTACTGTTGAGATTAAAGATAAATATGTTGATGCCATTGATAGAGGAATTAAGAAAGGTAAAGAAGCAATTAAAAACACAAAAGATTAGACTGGAGGAGATTATGTTGAGCTAGATTCAGATTGTAAGGTTGTAGCTTTTAGTTGGTTGATATGAGCAAAAGCACTGCTAGTGTTTGTCCACATTGCTAAATCTTTTTTGTTTATTACTAAATAACAGTATCAGGTAACTACAGAATCTCTTTCAAAGTGTGTTATCCAGCCCCCGCACACCCATTTTTTCATTTTTGCTCCACATTTCTATGCTTTACGTGAAAAGACTTGCTCTACTGTCTTTTTTATTTGGTTGCTAGAAAGAACTCGTTTATTCTATCGTGTGAATCAATAGGCACATATGAGAAGAGTTTGCCAACTCGCCATGCTCCACTATTGTTTTATCTGGTTCCCTGAATAGCAACAGATAGACGATATATGGCGGGCTATTCAGAGGCAATTCTCTTGTCTCTCCTAACGGTACCTAGTTGAACTCCATAACCTTTCTTATCCACATTTAATTATTAGAAAATAGTTTATGTTTTTCGCTTTTTTGTTTATTCTAGCGGCATACAACAACTACTAAAATGAGGCTGAATATTTTGGCAATTCTTTCGCTTGTTGGATTCAGTCTGGCATGGACGTTTCCCCAAAAGGTGGGCGTATACGCGATGATTCAAAAACTGTCCCAGGTCAAAACAGGATCGATGGATGAGCGCATTATTTACGGGAAACTAGCCATGTTTCTTGGAGACTGGCGGATTTCTGCCAGACTGAGCAGTTCTGTGGAAACATCTCAGTATCGGGATGCATTGTTTGCGCTTTTGTCAAACATCAATGCAGTTCGTTCCGATGCTATAAACGACAAGGCCGGTGTTGACAACCTTGACTATGTTGTCATACGCATCAGACAATCCTATTCCAATTCGTTGCAGCAGTTTTTCGGGCAATAGCTCGGAAGTGAAGCACATGCTGCCTTGCATAAAGATAAACATTTCCTTCTTCTTCTTCTTCCAACAACAACCACAAGGTTGCTGCAGCTTACAATAATAATAATAAAAGCAATCTCTTGCTATCAGAAAACGTGTTTATCTTTGGTTTAATGACTCTCGAATGATTTGCATGTTGGTTTGGCAAATACAATCAATCGATTTGGAATACGTAAAGTATATCATATGCCCCTCCAAAGCACAACGACTGTCCTGACAAATTCCGCAAAGTGATGGACAACATAGTGTATAATAGTGCAAACAAGAGATTCTCCTGAATTCTCTTGTTGATCCAGCGGAGGAGGGGAAGAAAGGACACAGTCTAAACATTTCCATATGTTCTTCTTGTTCATTCTCGCTTCACAGTACATACTCGCAAACCCAGTGCAAATCGGCCCATGAACGTTTTACTTTTTTCATTACCAGGCAGAAAGTAGCCAAAAAACAATAACAAACTAGGGCAATGTCTTGATGATGAACATGTGACGGTAAGCGATCTACTCATTTCGTCCAATGATTTTGCTATAATGTCAATATTTCTGGTTTATTACATGGAAACCGGACAAGGTTTTTTACTTTTACAAGGTTTCAGAGCTGCAGAGGGAATGCCCGATTATTCGCCCGTGATTGGTGAGTAAGAAAACACTACAAAGAAGAAACGGTTTAGAACCTTCTGCAAGGAAAGAAAACCCACATGACAATCTTCTACGTCAATTCCGCAATACTAGTGAAAATGTATGAAAATCCTCCTCAAAATAGGCCGCAACTGGGAAGAAGAGGATGAACATACGAGATAGTAGAACAGTAAAACTGCCTTTATTAAGGAGATTGGAATAAAGATATGCCGTTTTTATGCATAAAGCATAGGGATTGCCACAAAGTAGAATACAGGTGCATAATAGACAAGAAAAATGAGGATGGGTGGGAACCTGGGCTATCTGCTTCTATTCCGTTGGACGCAGCAAAAAACACAGCGCATCTCCTCGCACATGCACGCACAAGCACCGACCAAATATGCAAAAAAAACAACATACTGAGCAGAATAGTTCTTCTGGTATGAAGGATCGCCTCCATTGCTAGCAATTTGCTGCCCACGGGGTTTTCCTACTTTCATCTTGGCCATTGAATTCCGTGGTTATTTGCGTTCTTGATAATTGCTAGGCGATGAATGGAGAAAAAGGAAATACTGCAAACATTTACCAGATACTTGGACGCAAGCCAAAATAAAAAGGAGAAAAACGGCTATGCCGATAAACGGGCCTGAGTATATAAGGAAACGACATTTCGCCACACAAAAAATACATCCCAATTCTCCCCTAGTTTGCGTGTTATTGTCAACAAACCTTATTCCTCCCTATTCCCTCCCAGTTTTTTTACTATTCTTGCTATAGTCGGCAGGTGTTATAGCGCATTCGCCTTAGTACCTGTGAATTCTCTCTATTATCCGTATATAACTAATTCTTCTAAAAGTCCGCCAACACAACCCTCTCTTACTCCATTAAAATGAGACGTGTGGGTGTTGTTCTCCTTGCGGCGCTTGCTGCTTCAAGCGTCTTCTGCGTTTCCGCAAACCCTGTTCCTGCAAGCACGACCACCGCCGCTGCCACGCCAACAAAGTGCGTTGTTAAGCGGGGACAGCCTAACCCGACTCCCTTCGTCATCCCGAGTCTCCAGGAATGGACTGGCTCCAAGGGCGAGTGGACGCTCCAGAAGACGACCAGAATCGTCGTTGATCCCGCATACGCCGAGGGCGGCTCCCTCGATGCCGGCAACACATTCATGGCCAACCCATCGAATCTCAAGCAGTACGCCGCCAGCTTCCAGAGCGACATCAAGGAGGCAACCGGATTCGATGTCGAGGTTGTTGTTTCTAGCGATTACTCCAAGGACGATATCTACCTGACGCTTGGTGCCGAGGCCTCTGACCCGAGCCTCAACCACGAGGGCTACCTCCTTGACATCGACAACAAGGGTATCTCCATCCAGGCCGTCACCTCCCGCGGTGCATTCTGGGGCACGCGCTCGCTGCTCCAGATGCTGATTCTTGCCGACGAGAACAACTACGCGCTGCCCCGCGGCCATGCTCGCGACTTCCCCAACTACAACGAGCGCAAGTTCATGCAGGACATTGCGCGCAAGCCAATTCCCATGTCTGATCTCAGGGAGTACGCAACATTGACCTCGTTCTACAAGTTCAACACGCTTCACCACCACTACAACGACAACCCAGCAGTGCGCGTCAAGGACCTGATGCCCGACTGGGCCACCAAGTACACCGGGTTCCGTCTGAGATCCGACAACCCAACGTACGCCAAGTACGCCAGCGATGACGTGTCGTTCACCAAGCAGGATCTGCGCGAGTTCCAGGACTTCATCAAGGCGCATGGTCTGGATCTTATTCCCGAGATCGATACCCCCGCGCACTCGCTGTGCTTCACCAAGTTCCATCCCGACTGGACTATCCAGAACGGCACTGCGCGTGGTGACTGGATGGATCTGGGCAACCAGGATGTCTGGGACTTTGTCGAGGGTCTGTGGACCGAGGTTGTCGGATGGTTCGACTCCAGCGAGATCAGCATTGGTGCCGACGAGTACGATCCTACCCGAGGAGACCTTGCGCGCAAGTTCGTCAACCACTTCCACGACTTCTTTGCCACCAACTTCAACCGCACCATCCGCATGTGGGGCTCTGACGTCAGACTGCCTGGCACCATTGAGATTGACAGCGACATCCACACCGACCACTGGGACTGGACTTACTCCAACCCTGTTGATCTGGTCAAGCGCGGCCACAAGGTCTCCAACCTCAATGCTCCCGACTCGTACCTGGTTCCTCGCACTGCTGCGTACTGGGACTACATTGACGACCGCAAGATCTACGAGCTCTGGGAGCCCTGGGTATTCGATGTTCTTGACAGGACCAACACCAGCCGCAACCTCAGCCCCGACGAGCCCCTGCTCACCGGTGGCGGTCTTGCTAACTGGAACGATTTCCTTGGCGAGTCTGTTACTCGCGTCGAGCTCTACGACCGCGTTTCCAGGGCAGTTGGCGCCTTTGGCGAGAAGCTGTGGGCCGGATCCAAGAACATCGACCGGATCTCCTACGAAAAGTGGGCGCCTCTTGCAAAGAAGCTCCGCGAGAACATTCCGGGCATCACTCTGACCCGCCGCCCAGAGTCCAAGGGCCAGTACGTCATCAGCTACGACTTTGAAGACGGCGCTGCCAAGGATTCCTCCGAGAACGGATACGACGGCAAGCTGAACAACGGCGCCCAGGTTGTTGATGCTGGCAATGGCTACGGAAAGGCTCTTCAGCTCAGCGCAAACTCCTACGTCAGCACCCCGCTTGAGAGCATCGCCTACCCGTACGCCGTTGGCATGTGGATCAAGCCCGACGCAAACCAGGCTCCCAACGCCGTGATCCTCGAGTCCGGCGACGGCAAGCTCCTCATCAGCAACAGCACCTCGCCTACCATTACCTTCGAGCAAGACGGCCACCAGTACGACACCAATATCATTATGCAGCCCAACGAGTGGGCGCATATTGCCTTCTCTGCCTTTGCTGGAAAGACTGATGTCTTCTACAACATGCGTCGCACCACCTTTGTCCACTACTACAACTCCCGCTGGGATCTCCTCCAGAACGAGACCATGGTTGTCACTGCTCCTATCCGCAACATTGGTAGCGCGAGCGGAAACAGCATGACTGGTCTGGTTGACGGCTTCTTTGTCATGGATCGCGAGGTGTGTGCTGGTGAGATGGCGTTCGTTGCCAAGCACTACTCCAACGCGCTTCCTTGAACAACAAGGTTCTTTTTCCTAGTCTTAATAGTATTTCTTTTATTTTTTAAAAATAAAGCTTTGAGCTGTATCACATTCCTTACATATGTGGTTGCGATTATTATATTGAAGTTTACTCATTTACTAGACAAATTTACCACATTCTTCTTTATTCGTATAAACTATAGAAAAAGATTAGAAAACATTTCTGTCTTTTCGTTTTTCTCGTAAATTTATGTTGCTCATTTACGTTCGCACTTTGCTGTATTCCACACGAGCAGACTATGCAGTGCAACTAAAAATGCACGTGTAGTGATAATATCCTGCCAGCTATGTTCATTTGTGGCCATTTGGGACTCTTTATTTCTTAATGCCAGCCTTCTGCATAAAATCATTAGCCCTAGATTTAGAGACATCAAAATCTATATTCTTTCCATCAAGGGTGCCTTTAAAATATACTTTTCCGTTTTTGGTTTTTACCTTCTTAACCTTTATTTCATTCTTCTTTATATGAGCGAGTATTTTATCATATTCCATGTCGATCTTTTCAGCTTTCTTTTTCGATTCGCTCTTTGAAGCATTTGAATCTGCCATTTTCACTTATTGTGCTGATCTCTTGGTAGTAAAAATATATTCAAAAGAAAGCAATGCTTGTTGTATTTCCAGAACTGTTAAACTCGATGAGCACTAGCTAATTGATGCGGGAGAATATGTGCTGAATTGATGGCACAAACCTGGGCTTTTATATGTTGGACACAGAACGTCCATTACTTTTGCGTTTAGTATATTTTATTCTTGTTAATATATTTGTTTAATTCCTACTATAATTCTTTTTGCTTTATGTTTTCTGCATTATTCTTTATAATAAGCACAAAGAAAAGCCAAACATTAAAATAGGCAAAGAAGGTTAGGGTGTTTAATAATTGCTCCCAAATGAAGTATAAAGATTCCACCGTTCTTTTCTTGCGTATGCAGCCGTTGAAAGATTCCTTGCTGAAAGAAACAAAGCTAGTTTTCCTTTTATAAACAAAATACAAAAATGGTGAGGTTGTAACCAAATATGGATATAGTGCAGGTAGAAGAGTTCTTTTTAATTAAAACAAGCTGATATAGCAAAAAGGAGAAGGTGCTGCTAACACAGTTGTGTATACGTTTGCAAATCAGGCTTTTGAACAAACAAAGACCAAATTTGTTTTACTCTTTGCGAGATCAGAATATCTAGTGTTGGCAGGGATATTCAGCTCGGAATACGCTGTACTGCGGATTTGTTCATAATGTATAAAAATGTAGTTATTGGTAGCCTAACTAAAAGAGGGATTATTCTGAATGTACTGGTGCTATAAATAAAGTAAAGGCGTCTGCAGACACTTTGAAAAGCCACGCACTATTGTAAATGAAGGCAGCCACGCTCGTAATGCGTACGAATATACCACAACAATCGGCCATTAGCTATGCACCTGTACAAATATGAAGAGAGGGAAAAAGAGTTACTGCAAGTGGAAAGGAAAGAGAAGAACCAGATCTCACCGAGTATATAAATCAAACGAGGAAGGGTGCGTTTTGTTTACTGCTCTGTTTTTTCTTTCAAGTTTTTCTCTACAAACGCGTATTTAATAACCACCTTATTCTCCTTCATTCACAGTATCAATAAAAAATGAAGTTTGTTATTATCGCCGCATTAGCCGCCACTGCGCTTGCTGTTTCCGTTCCAAGACACTTTGCCAGAGACATCCAACACAAGGACGAGCAAGTCAAAGCCCATCCGTGCATGACCCACCTCTGCCAGGCAAGCGAGAGATGCGTCGAGCAAAAGGTCCAGTGCTTTACCGCCCCTTGCTATCCAATTCCCAACTGTCTCTCTGTCAACTAGTTTCTTTATAGTCTGATTTTTATTGATGAATGAATAATATCCACAAGCATGGTCACCGAAAAACTATGCACACTCACGCACTCTATCTTTGGAGCAAAGCACAGTCCAGCTGAAATAAAAAAAATAGAGAAATGAGTGAGCTGTAATCAGATCAGTAGTATGATCAGATTATGTATTGTAAAAGTGCTATATTTTTCTGATCTTGCGCTGATGGTAATGGATGAAAAATTTGGGGCTGCACAATAAGAGGACAATAAAAAGAGCCACACTTTCAACCCTCACAGACTCTTTTGCTCCACTGATTCTTTTCTATTCTTTCTTCTCGCAGCAGATAAAGTTATTCATAATTGTACTATTCTTTTCTTCTTTCTTTCTTTTTTATTGCTGGAACAAGGCGGCTTGAATCGATACCAAGCTGAATCACCATGATTAGAAGGTCCCTTTTGCAACCACAACTTTATAACGCAGCCGGGAGGCAACAAACAGCGGCAGTGAGAGCAGCAGCGGTTTTCGGACCACGTCTAGCATACATACACACCTCGAGGATACACCAGAATGGAGGGCACGTGAGCCCACTAAAGGCTTTTGCCGACTCGATCAAGCGCCAAGTAAAGGAGAACCAGGAGCTGCAGGAAAACATGAAGCTTTTGGAGGATCGCAGCAGCAAGATATCGGACAGCGCGGCTATGAAGAAGACGAAGGAGGCGGCGTCGGCCGGATCGGAGGCGTTTAGGAAGACGGCCAAGGTTGTTGGCGGAGCAGTTGGAGAGGGGTTCAAGGCGGTTGCAGAGAACCCGATGACAAAGGCCACGGGACGGGCTGTCAAGTCGACGGCCAAGGTGGTGGGATCGGTTGCATCGACGGCCACCGCGCCGATCCGCAACACCGACACATACAAGTCTGTGGAAAAGAATGTCAAGAGCTATGTTGACGAGGCCTCGTTGCAGTACGGCGGGTATCGGGACAAGGAGTCGCGCCAGAGGTCTCGCATTGCCAGCCGGACGATCAAGGCAAGGACGTTTGCAGAGTACCAGAAGGCGCGGAAGATCAAGGCGGATGAGAATGCTGGCGAGGGCGTTGTGCTGCACAAGGACTCCAAGTGGAAAGAGAGCTGGGACAATTTCAAGGCCAACAGCTCGATGATGCAGGGGATCTTCCAGGCACGCAAAAACTACCAGGAGAGCGAAAACCCCGTTGTCGAGGCCACCCGTGCTGTTACTGACAAGGTGCGTGGCGCCTTTGGGTTTTTCTTCAACGAGACCGAGTCGGCTTCTGCGCTGCGCCAGATCCGCGACACCATTGATCCGGGGTTCTCGCTCGATGAGTTTGTCCGCGAGTGTCGCGAGTTCATAATTCCCGAGATCCTCGATGCTTATCTGCACGGCGATGCGGAAACACTCAAGCACTGGTGCTCTGAAGCGTCGTTCAACGTGCTGTCGGCCATTTTCACAGCCCAGGCCCAACAGGGCATCATCAGCGACTGCAAGATCTTGGATATGCGTCATGTCGACTTCCATTCAGCGCGTGTTCTGGAGAACGATGTGCCTGTCATTGTGGTTACGTTCCAGACGCAGGAGAACAACATCTTCCGCAACAAGAAGACGGGCGAGATTGTCCAGGGCGCTGAAGATGTTATCGATGCGTGTCAGTATGTCTCGGTGTTCACCAAGGTCCCTGAGAACGCCGATGATCCTGTTACCGGCGGCTGGAAGATGATTGATCTCGCCAAGCAGTCGTCTCGGAACACCTGGTAAAAACGAGAACATGTTCAAAAATGCTCTTTCTTCGCATATCCATTTTTCTAATAAAGTAATAGATTTAAAGTTTTATTTTAACTATATATGAATCCGGTGAAGAAATAGAGAAAAGACACGCACCAGCACAAAGGGGGCTTTTATTCCCCCTTGAGGACAGCACTCTTTTGGTACATCCGATAAGTAGGATGTAGTCAGCCATCGCTTCCATTTCTGTGTATGTGTGTGTTTCTCCCTTCGTTCGTTACCAAGAAGCCTTATCAACGCCTGCCAGATCGCCGTTCAATGCGTGTAGGCGGAACTGGAAGCGGCACATGCGCCACTTGTTGAAGATACCGCGACCTCGGCCAGTGATAACACACCTGTTTTTAATAGCAGATGGAGCGGCTTCCCGAGGCATTTTATTCAGGGCCATTTGGGCCTGCATGCGGATTTGGGGCTCAAGGGCGGTGTTGCGCGACACATACCGCCACACCGTGCGCTCCAGCTCCGAGTAGGCGACGGCTCTGCGCGCATTAATGTCTCGAAATACATTGCTGCGCATTGCTGGAACTTTATTATGGCGATTAATCTGTTTTTTAAAGAACAAAAAATAAAAGAAAACTACGATTTAGCAGAGGAAGAATAAAGGAGTGCGAGTTTATCTATCTGTTTTTCACTTTGCATGTTGATCATGAGCGAATCACCACAGCCTGTGAATCAACGCTATCTGACCGTTCTGTGATCCGGCTGATCCGGCTGATTGATTACATGTTAGAAGAGCTGGATATTCTCTTAGCCGCAGATATGAGCCTTAGCCGTGTTACAAACTGCGGCATTCAAACGACAGATATTGCGGAAATGTCGTCAACAGAGGAGTGCCCGGCTTGATTGGCCCAGCCGCCGCTCCCATTGATTACGTTAATCGCAGACTGCCAGCATGCGGGTGGCAAAAATGCCTCGGTTCTTTTTTGCCCTATTTAGCTGGCTTTAGAAAGGAGGAAAAAGTCCAATCTGATACGCAAGAGCATGGTATCCAACAACAATAGCTTCCATCCATCGCTATTTGTATATAAAGGAAATGCACCATATCGCATTCACCGTTTTTTCCTTCTCTCTTTGCTTATCTGCTGTCAATGAAAAGTTTCTTTGATTTACGAGGACTGTCTTTTGTTTCACACAAGTATTTCTGTTCTTTTTGCTGACTTTCTTTTTTCGTGTCGTTTCACCCACAATCCGATTTTGACCTGCTTCTTTTTTTTGCTACAGCATTGTTGTATTACCCTTTCTTTCCTTCTTTTTTCTCTCGCTCTCACTCTTTTTCCGTATCATTTATTGTATCCTATTGTTTCCAATACCTTATTCTTTACTCTATTAACTTGTATTCTGCTGTGCTTGCGATGCTGTACCACTTGTACAGACATGGGATTGCCGCCACGACCACAGGCTGCTCTGGCCGGGCCTTGGCCATTGGGCGACAAAGCGTACGAGGAAGAGGAGGAGGAGGAGGAGGAGGAGGAGCATTAAGCGCGGCAGCTTCTTCCCGTGCTCTATCATCAGTCATCCGCATTGTAAACGAAAAGGGATTCACAACATCGAAAGGGCGTCGTAGTCCCTTGTCTTGCCAGCCCAGCACGATGGCGTTATCGCATGCGCTGTGCAAGCACCATAATAATAACAATAATGGATCAGGAGCGCTTAGAGCCCTTGTCCCAGCGTTACCGCTTGTGCGGGCGTATTCGACAAAGGGCGACAAGACTACAAAGAGCTCCCCAAATGCCAAGGACAATAGCAGCCAGGCAGGAGGCCCTGAGCCGTCGCCCTTGGAAAGCAAGCAGGTGGTTCCAGCAAGCAAAAGGCGGTCCAAGGGGGCGATGAGCAAGTCGGGACTACGGATCATCCTCGGCATGTTTCGGTATGTGTGGCCCAAGGGCGACTGGGCCACAAAGTCGCGGGTCCTGGCGGCGCTGGGGCTCATGGTGGGCAGCAAGCTCCTGAATGTGCAGGTGCCGATTATATTCAAGGAGATTGTTGACACGCTGAACATTGACTTGCAGGCCACGGGAGGCACGCTTAGCACCGTTGCCACCGCCATGCTGATCGGATACGGCGCAGCAAGGCTGGGCGCCGCTGTGTTCCAGGAACTCAGAAACGCAATATTCGCCAACGTGCAGCAGCAGGCCATCCGCAACCTGGCGCTCGGCGTGTACAAGCACTTGTTGGACCTTGACATCCGATTCCATTTGTCCAGGGAAACTGGCGGCTTGACAAGGGCCATCGATCGAGGAACAAAGGGGATCAGTTTCATTCTTTCGTCACTCGTTGTCCATCTGGTTCCCACGTTTCTAGAGATTGGAATTGTGGCTGGGATCCTGGCCAACAAGTTTGGTGCCGAGTATGCCGTTGTTACTGTTGCAACCATGGCGGTCTACATTGTGTTTACGCTGGCTGTCACGCAGTGGCGCACAAAGTTCCGTCGCGACATGAACAAGGCCGACAACCAGGCTGCGACCGTTGCGGTTGACTCGTTGCTCAACTACGAGTCTGTCAAGTACTTTAATGCCGAAAAGTACCAGGCAGCGCAGTACGACAGCGCGCTTGCCAAATACCAGAAGGCTGCGCTGAAGACGGCAGACAGCCTGGCGATTCTCAATGCAGGCCAGAACGCGATATTCAGCACTGCGCTTGCAGCAATGATGTACATGGCAGCCCAGGGTGTGGTGGGAGGCACAATGAGCGTTGGCGACATTGTCATGGTGAACGGTCTTGTCTTCCAGCTTTCGCTTCCGCTGAACTTTCTCGGCAGCGTGTATCGCGAGATGAACCAGGCGGTCATTGACATGGACACGCTGTTCAACCTGGAGAAGGTTGCGCCCGAGATCACCAACAAGCCAGATGCCAAATCGCTGGTCCTCAAGGGCGGATCCATTCGGTTCAACAACGTGAGCTTTGGGTATGTGCCGGGACGCAAGATCCTCCGCAACCTGAGCTTTGAGATTCCACCGGGCTCGCGCGTGGCCTTTGTCGGGCCAAGCGGGTGCGGCAAATCCACGATACTGCGGCTGATATTCAGGTTCTACGATCCCGAGCGAGGAACAATCGAGCTGGATGGCCAGCAACTGACCGACTTGCAGCTGGAGTCGCTGCGGCGGGCAATTGGCGTGGTTCCCCAGGACATGCCGCTGTTCAACACAAGCGTGTTCCAAAACATCCGCTACGGACGCACATCGGCGCCCCCAGAGGAGGTGTACCAGGCAGCCAGACGAGCCCACATCCACGGCACTATATTGTCGTGGCCGCAAGGATACGACACGCAGGTCGGGGAGCGCGGACTGATGATCTCGGGCGGCGAGAAGCAGAGAATCGCCCTGGCACGGGCTCTTCTCAAGCAGCCGCCCATTCTGTTCTTTGACGAGGGAACGTCTGCCTTGGACGTCTCAACCGAGCAGTCTATTCTCGAAAACATCAGGGACATCCTGAACCAGCAAAAGTGCACTGCCATCTTTATTGCACATCGCCTGCGCACAATCATGGATGTTGATATCATCTTTGTGCTCAAGGACGGACAGGTGGTTGAGCAGGGGACTCATTGGCAGCTCTTGCAGATGGATGGGCTGTATAGAGAGATGTGGAAGATGCAAGAAGAAAAGATGGTAGAGGAGAAGAAGAGCAGTGAGGAAGAAGTAGATAAAAGAGAGTAGAAAGTAAAGAATAAAGTAGAAAGCAATATGCAGTGTTTATATAAATAAATAAATAAATAGATAGATAGATAAATCAGAGATACATTTTTACAGCAGAGAAATAATGAAAGCGAGAGAGTAGAATAACAAGAGAGAATAACAAGAGAGAATAAAGAGATAGAATAAAGAGATAGAATAAAGAAAGCAAAGAAATGTAATAAAGAAGTATGATAATGAAAATGGATAGAGAATAGGTTCCAGGAACAGCAGAAACAAAAACTACATGCCCGCAATGTGCGCTTTATATACCTTTTGACATGTCTCGTCTTCATTGCCATTTGAAAGCGGTAAATAAGCAGGCTACCGCCCCTTTCAACCAGCGTATTTAGCCTAGCAAAAGCGCTAGTAACAAACAAGGAAAAAAAACCACTCAGTGTGGAGTTGCGGAATACCACCCATCCAGAAATCTAAAAAATGCGGGTGGTAGAAATGGAATTCCGCAGAATCATATCCAGTTTTACAGTGTTCTGT
>JANBOK010000120.1:0-27454 GCA_027595805.1 Coemansia sp. Benny D160-2 | reverse complement strand
TATGGAGTATGGCCCCTTGAAGTTTCCAAATGCATTGCCTGTGCGCGGATAATACTCTGGCATACAGAACGGCGAAGAGAGCTCGTAATCCAGGCTTCGGTTTCCAACAGAATAATCGAGCGACTCAAAGTACTGGCCCGAGCACTCCTTGGCCCAATCGTCGCACCCTGTTTCCAGCCGGGCTGTCACGTACCCGCGGTCCCTGTAGTATGCCCAGATCGGAAGCGGATTGGCCTTTGAGGGGGCTATCTCGCCAAAGTACATGGCTCGGGTGTTGTTGTCGGTGCCGAATCCGTTAGAGTGGTACCGGTACAGCTCGCTTAGTCGGTTTATTCCCGGACGATGCAGTGTCCGTAGGGCTTTAGCGCTTTTGGGCAAACGCCGGTAAAACTGCCTGTGCGACACGGCGTCCAGCATTAGATAAATGACATTGGGTCGCTTGAACTGGGTCTGCTGGCCCTTCATAATGTTAGTGTCATCCGTCCAATCTGTCGTTAGTTTATGGATGGATGAATTTGTACGGGTGTCGCTTTCCATCGGCGGCGTGTACAGCGGGAGCTTGTCTACTGATGGACTGACGCGTGTGACGATCGTGCTGCTTGATCCGCACCGCACAACAGCAGCCTGTGTGCCTTCATCCAGGACAACCGGCTTGCCTGGCACGTATTCCATTCGCTTTATGCCTTCCAGCACTTGTGTGTTGTACACGCCCCACATGCTCTTTCTCCAAAGCGGCCATTGTCTTGTATCAGGTAGGATCTCAATGTGTATTTGGGATTTCTTATCGGAACATTCAACGTGAAGAGCACCATGTCTGTCTATTGCCGCATTGATATGGTGCTGTTCTGGCCTACAGTGCATTGAGCCAGCCCAAAAGTTCTGTGTTCCCACGGGAAACAGATCAACGATTGGGATGTTTGGCCCTACCCAGTTGCACTCGCCAGGAAGGTACTGCAACCTTCCAAACAATCCGCGGTCAAACTCGCTGCGGTAATGAACCAAGGAAGCGCATACTGTTGCGCAGCCGATAAGAAGAACAACAGAAAAGTAGGCAGCAAAGTTGTCGATGCTTGTCCACAGCACATAGAGCAGCCCCAGTGCCAGGTTGAGCGGCACGTACATGGTCAGAAACACCAGGATATTGTAAAACCCGTGCTTCTCGAACCGTTCGCCATGGTCGTATACGTAAAGCGCCCCAAATGTGCAAAGAATAAGAAGCAGCGTGTTTCGTCGTGCCCCCCTGCGCATACGGCCCGCGTAGAGCAGCACTGTTATACCTGTGAGCGACAGTATTGACACAAGCAGCTCTATGCCGATGGCCGCAAGATGCTCGATTATGTATGGAAGCGGCCCGCCCTGCAGTGCCATTACATACGAAACCACAAAGATCATAAACAGCAGTGCTACTGCTGTTGATTTGGGTGTGCCAACAAGTCCCTGCCATTTCCATATACTGCAAGCTCCTATCTCTTGCGCATATTCAAGCCGACCATTATCCAAATATCTAGAAGCACGGTCGGTCTTGGCATCGGTTATATTACCAACATCTGTTCTTTTGTATATGGATTGATATGTGTTGCTTGATATAGACTGCATTTTGAAAATAATGATAATGATAATGACGGTAGATATATGAAATATGAGCAAGCAAATAAAAATGTGAAGAGTTAAAGACAGACTACATATTCTTTTCTTTCTCGTCAGGTCTAGTCGGATCGCTACAGTAAAACAAATAACCAAGAATAATACAGTAGTAAAATTTTGCTTTACCTTTAATTGTTTACTAGAGTATCTGTTAACATAGCAAAGGAAACAGACTTCCAGACAGTTGATAAGGAAAGTAACAAGCCACATGTGGCCGATATTTCTTTCTTTTTTCCCGCGAGGAAAGACAATCACCATCCTTCCAGCATTGTGTCTCCTTTTGGTAATGTAGAACAATCGGAGAAAGTTTAGTAATAGACGTTTCTAAAATTGATTGTTAAGCAAATATGTTTTCCTGGAAACATGCCGCCCCAAGTGGATATAAAAGTGTAGCAGTTGGAGTAGATTTAATTGTTTACGCCCCGATCAAATACATGGAATACGAATCGATGGTGGGCCGCAATGTGGATTTAAGGCATGTATGTATGCTCAATACAGGTTGGTAGGAAAATCTATAGTTTTTTCTACACTTCATGGCAATCAGAAACAGTGAGCTTGTGGATTGTCCTCGCTTAAAGAGCGCTTTCCCTTCCTAAACGTTAGAAAACAAATACTTTCTAGTGGCCATCCAATCTTTGTAATCAGTAGCATGAGAGCGACAAGCAGAACACATTCTACTGAATTGAGTTGTCCGTGAACAGCAGGTATTTATAAGGAATGTTCTTTTTTTGAAAGAGTTGAAACATTCATTTCATCTAATTTTCGTTTGCACTCATCTCCCAACTAGTTCTAGTATACTTCCAGCTTTTATACTTTTAGCTTTGCAGTACTTTTTTATTTCTGTTTTGCTCTCACCTTCCAGGTATTCCTGAAACAAAGCCTCGCCTACAGCAATGAACGCTTTTACTGATACTGTCAAAACGCAGACAATCTGGCTTGATAGTTCTGATGCCGGGCTTTATGCAACTAGTGTATCCAACTGCTACTGGTATGAGAACAGGGCCCGCAAGCCTTGGAGCGTCTTTATGCCGGCGGGGATTTTAGAGCGTGCTTTCTACAAGGCAATGCAAGACTTTCCTATCCTTGCCGGCCATCCGAAGACATCCACCAAAGGTCGTCTATATGTTTTAGTCGACAAGGATAATTTGAACATGCCTGTCTACACAGACACATACTGCAACTTGGACTATTCAGAAATGCACGAGTCTGGATATAATATCCACAAGCTTCCTATGGATTTTAGCAAAGAGTATGGCGTTCCTGTCTCAAATAGACTAATTGGCGGAAGAATTGTTCCTGGTTTCTTCCACGTTATCAGGTTTAGAGAGAATAGTGGCTTAATGGTGATTGGTAGTATTCGGCATCATAATACTGATGGCTATGGATACACGCAGTTTATGAACCGCTGGGCCGAGATAGCCAAGTGGATGCAGCAGTCACAGAGTGATAATAGTGTGCCATTCCCAGTGCGCCATTATATTTATGACCGCTCATTTGACAATAGCTACATCTCCAGCGAAACCACTGCCATCAAGGACATGATATCCAACCCAGCTTCATCTGGTGGTGTTCTAATGAAGTGGCTTGCCTGGATATCGCCGGAGATGCGCGGGAGAGTGATGGGAGCACTATCAAATTCAACGGACCGTACATGCAGTTTCTACTATATCTCCTCAAAGACAATGGAAGATCTCCGCACCAGAGTGCAAGCACACGCACCAGAAGGCATCCGGTACTCTGTTAACGACGTTCTTACTGCGTACCTGGCCATTGTGCTTGGACAAGCAAAGGAGGAGGCATTTATCGAAAAGTGGAAAAAGCCAGCACGCTCGGTGGTCCGTGGACTCTCGTTCAAAAAACTGGGCAAGCCGAAGGATCTGGTAGTCATGATTGACATAAACAGCCGCCCTCGTATTAACCTCCCGGATGCCAAGGATTATATAGGCAATATGATCTCCGGAAGCAGCACTGTGTTTTCGAGGGAACAAGTACATCAAAAACCTACCGACGAGATATTGTCGGCCATGGCGCTGAGGATACATCAGGATGTGGCATCGGTGGACAAAGAGTTTATTGCCCAGGTCAGTCATTTTAAAAATGGCAAGCCAGAGTATTACATGTGGCCTGCATGGTTTTTCGCAACAAGGAGCAGCAAGATGGGTATAAGCAACCAGTTCAGATTTGAGCACTATGGAGTCGACTTTGGGGCAGGCATTCCAACCATGGCTCGGACCTCACCCCATGCATTTGTTGACAATGTGTTTGTCATGCCGGCCAATCCAGCGATAGGCGGCTACATAGTCGAGTTTAAGCTTGAGCCAGATGTGAAAGCCAATCTTGCGCGCAACGAGAAATGGATGAGTCTAGTCGACAAGTATGATAGCTATCTTCAGCTCCTTAAAGAAAGCGTAGTCTAGGGGTTTCTTTTAGCCTTTGGTTATCATCTTTTCTAGTTGAAATAATTTACTGATACTAGCTTATATGCAGCAGAATTAGTCTACTAATCTGAACAGGCTTGTTCACATGAAAAGCCAAACATAATAAATTGGAAAGGGAATGGATATTGAATAAAACAGAATGCTACGTTGTAAGCGGTTGTCGATATAGCGCGTTTTGACCGTGTGAACATCCCATCTAACTTGAGGCTTAACCTTGCACGCATTCCAGCGCCGTTTCCATTGTTCAGTCCTTGGTAATGCGCACCGTGCTTCTTTTTCTACGTACTCTTTTGCATGTTTAGTAGAAAAGAGTTAGCTATAAAAGAAAACATTTGGGAGGAAACACAGACACGCCTTTAACCGACAAGGAACTTATCTCGTATATTCTTTTCATTTAAGCTTTATATTAAACTGTTTTCTCGCACAAGAACACCATATTACACAAACACTCGTATGTATACAAAATATAGATACCTAAAAGTGATGTTTCTAGACTTTATAAAATAGACTAATTGCATGTACCGATGGATTTAACAATGTGCACGTTAGTTATATAAAACACTAAAACAAACTAAATACGTGTTAGCATAATACTTTTATTTCGATAGCTGTAGCATGTTATATTCCGTTGCCAGCATATATGCACTACTAGCAACAGTAGCTACCATAGCCAGCGCCAAGCGTGTTGAGCTTGACTGGGATATTACGTATGTGCAAGCAAACCCAGATGGACAAATGGAGCGACGTTTGATTGGTGTCAACGGCAGGTGGCCGCCTCCTGAAGTCCATGTGAACCTCAATGATACGCTTGTAATCAATGCGCACAACAGCCTGGATGTTGCTACTTCAATCCATGCATACGGTCTCTATCAGAATGGAACAAACTTCTATGACGGCGTTCCTGGGACCACCGAGTGCGGAATTGCACCCAACATGACCTACACGTATATAATCCCGGTTACGCAGACAGGCACTTTCTGGCTGCAGAGTCAGTACGGGTCGCAATTTGTTGATGGAATGCGCACACCGTTGATTAGCTATGCGCCTCAAGAACACTACCAGTACGACAGCGATCAGGTTCTGATGCTTGAGGCCTCGTACCACCGTGGTGCCAAGGACATTGTAAATCAGCTGATGAGTACTGTCAAGGGGGTCCGCGAGGCCTTTGTTCAGCCATACATGCTTATCAACAGCGTTGGTGGAGCTGATCTTAACAAAACCAAGATATCCGTCCAGTCTGGAAAAACGCATCGTCTACGGCTGATTAACGTGTCTGCTGCCTGGATGGTGCGTTTTGGCATTGAGCAGCACTCGATGCAGATCATCGAGATTGACGGCATCGACACAGAGATAAAGGAAACCAACAGTGTTCTGCTATCTCCCGGGCAGCGTGCCTCGGTGCTGGTTACGGCCAAAAATGCAACCGACCACAACTACATTTTCCATGCTGATATGTTTACAGATGTCGGTCAAGATGGGCAGCGCACAGTGTTGCCATACCAAGGAATTGTTGAGTATTCGCCAGATGCATCCTTGCTCAATTACACCAAAGTTGGGTCCAGTAGTACGGTTGACTGGGAGTTTACCCAGGATATTGATATGGTACCGCTTGAGAAGATCCCGGCACCAGGTGTTCACAAGTGGGTGCCCCTCGAGGTTTCCACGTCCACATACGATGATCGCAGAATGCACTCTGCCTTCAACAATCGCACTTATGCAGCACCAATTGTCCCATCCCTGCTAACAGCGCTTTCCACAGGCTACCAGGCATACTATCCAGATGTCTATGGATTCAAGACATATCCGGTCATCCTTGATCCACTGGAGGACGTGGAAGTTGCCATCTTCAACAATGACGCAACCACCCATTCGTTCCATCTCCATGGCCACAGCTTCTTTATTATAGCGCGTGGCACAGTGGATAAGAACCAGAATAACAGGATAGCAGCGGGAAATTTCCCAATGCGCAGAGATACAATCGCAATACCGCCAAGAGGATACACGATCATCAGGTTCCGTGCGGACAATCCTGGAGCCTGGCTCTTACACAGCCAGATGCAGTTTGCCAAGGAGCAAGGTCTGGCCTTAACCTTCATCGAGGCCCCGTATAGGATTGGCGCAAATCTCAAGAATGCGCCTGCGGACATGCTGGAAAACTGTCTTACCATGGGCATCCCGATCTCTGGAAACGCGCTTGGGAAGCCTGGACTTGACCTGTCTGAGGATGTGCGTGGTCCATATCCGCTGTCGGGGCTCTGAAGCAGAACTCTTTATCGTTATATCATTATTATAGTCATTTACCTAATAATCAATTTACTCATATCTCTTATTCGTTGATATTTGAATTCTGGAAGCACCAGCAGCAGTCATATGGCCAGCTTATTCTGCTGGCATGCAAAGTTCTGGTTCTTCCTTGGTTCTGGGATTTTGATTGGAATGCATGGACATGCGTTCTTCATAAAAACCCAAGCTGCGATCTATTTGAATAAACTTGTTTGTATTGAGGAGCATGTGACTAGAAAAACGATGTGTCTTTGGAAATCCTGATCATTTTTCCCACAGAATTTGATGGTCACATCATAGTTCTTCTAATGGATGAAAAGAAAAACAGGGGAACGCACTACCGGGCGCTTGTTTTGTTGATTAAAAAGGAATAGAGCGTTCAACGACAACAATGGCCTGGAGTGAAACATGGCGCGCATCAGAAGAGGAGGATAAAAAGGGAAGAAGCCTCTCTTCATCGTCACCACCACCATCCCCTTTTTTCTCTTTTGCTCGTCTGAATCATTCCAATGTCTAGCTTGTAACTGTTTCTTTATCTCCACACCATAGAGCGCATTCATTTGAAATAGTCACATCACCATCTTTTTCTTCTCTGTTGTAGCTGTAGTTTTAATTATGAGCATGTCAAGGATCCATATCCACACCAGATGCCTCGGCATCGCTATGTGCAGGCCACGTAGGCTAGTAGTGGCAGCAGCGGCACTTGGCATTCCCGGAGTTGTAGCAAAGATTCAGATAAACAGCGCTCTCACTGAATCAATGGCAACAAACCGGCGCCAGAAGTATTTTTACACGACAGCAGGTTCACGCAAGGTGTACAAGCAGGAGAGCGAGAGACAACGGTCGCTGAAGGATCCGGAGGGGTTCTGGATGGAGGCCAAGGAGGCGATTGACTGGATCAAGAGCCCGACCCGAGCGCTGGACACTCCCGACCCGCAAAAGCCGTACAAGACGCAGTGGTTTCCCGACGGCAAGCTCAATGTATGCTACAACGCGCTGGACAGACACGTGGAAAGAGGCCGTGGAAGGCAGGATGCGCTGATTTACGATTCGCCGGTGACAGACACGGTTCGCAAGTACTCGTACAGCGAGCTTCTTTTCAGGGTGAAGCAGGCGGCTACGATGCTTAAGCAAAATGGCGTCGGAAAGGGCGACCGTGTGCTGCTGTACATGGGAGCAGTTCCTGAGGCCATTATTGCAATGCTGGCGTGTGCGCGACTGGGCGCCATTCATTCTGTGGTCTTTGGCGGATTTGCTTCCCATGAGCTTGCCAAGCGGATCGAGGACTGCCGGCCAAAGGTGATTCTTGCAAGCTCATGCGGGGTCGAGGGGCCTGGAAAGGTGGTCGCATACAAGCCGCTGCTTGACGGCGCGTTGAGGCTGTGCAAGCACTTGCCCGAGCGAGTGGTGGTTCTGCAGCGAGCGCAGAGTGTGGCAACGCTGAATCCGGGCGAGGAGAGCTGGCAGGATGCAGTAGACGCAATCCCCGAGAGCAAGGTGTTCCACGGATACGAGGCGGTGGACGCAAACGACCCGCTGTACATCCTATACACCAGTGGAACCACAGGGCTGCCAAAGGGTGTGGTGCGTCCCAGCGGCGGCCACGCGGTAGTTCTGCAATACACAATGGAGCGCATGTACGCGTGCAAGCCGGGGCAGGTGTACTGGGCGGCCAGCGATCTGGGATGGATCCTGGGCCATTCGTACATATGCTATGGCCCGCTGCTCAACGGATCCACGACGGTTCTGTATGAGGGAAAGCCGGTTGGCACACCCGATCCGAGCGCTTTTTATCGCGTCATGGCGCAGCACAACGTGACAACCTTTTTCACTGCGCCAACAGCGCTGATGATTCTTCGCCGCGAGGACCCGCACGGCGCCTATCGCAAGAAGTACGATCTGTCAGGCGTCAAGGCCATGTTTCTGGCTGGGGAGCGCTGTCTGCCGGAGATCCAGCGCTGGTGGGTGCGGCACATAACCGGCGTGGACGACAGCGGCAAGGCGGGCCACCAGATAGGAACGCCTGTCAACAACATTGTATCGGACAACTGGTGGCAGACAGAGACCGGGTCGCCGCTTGCTGGCATGGAGGTTGGTCTGTCGGAGAACGGGAGCGAGCTGCCGCCGATCAAGTACGGTAGCGCCGGAATGCCCGTGCAGGGCGTTGATTTGCGTGTGTTGCGCATCAAGGACGAATTTGACGAAGACGCAAAGATCGATTCCAGCCCCGAGGAGGCAACGCCTGGCGAGATTGGCAACGTTGTGGTGAAGCTTCCGTTGCCGCCCGGGATAATGACGACGCTGTGGAACGACGAGCAGCGCTTTTTCGACGTCTACTTCCGCCGGTTCCCCGGCTACTACGATACCGGCGACACTGGCCTGATTGACAGCGACGGATACGTGCACATTCTCTCGCGTTCCGACGACATAATCAACGTTGCGGCGCATCGCATATCGACCAGCGCCATCGAGGAAGTTGTGGTTGAGCACAACGAGATTGCCGAGGCGTGTGTTGTGTCTCGTCCGCACGACATCAAGGGCAGCGTGCCGGTTGTCGTTGCCGTCTGCAAGCACCATCGTCCAGACCGCTCCATGGACCAGATTAGGGCGGATCTTGTTGCCAGCATCAGGGAGCGGGTGGGCTCGTTTACGTCGCCGCAGAAGGAGAACATTGTGTTTGTCGAGCGTTTGCCAAAGACGCGTAGCGGAAAGGTGCTCCGCAAGATGATCCGCTCGATGATCTTGATTCTTGAGAAAAACCACTCGGACGCTCCGCCGCCCGCCGTTTGCCCTATTCCCACGCCTGCCACCATTGAGGATGAGTCGGTCAAGAGCGAGATCTGGACTGCAATCAGCTCCTGGGCCACAGCACCAAAATCCACATGAGGACAATATCAGTTGATTTGATATGTAGTGTTTTGATTGATCAGCAGCATTTCTTCACGCCTGTGACGAAAAAGGTCAAACAACGCAAACACAAGCACAAACACAACTATAAACAGCGCCTTTTAAAAATGGAAGAATGAAAAACATTACTGTTGAAGCTTTTGGTGTTTTTGTTTTCGCGCTTTCTTTGTATTTTTTTACTTTTTTCTTTCTGAATTAAAGTAAACGACATAATCCTCCAATCAATAGTATACGTCCGGAAACGCGGTGGGCTTATTTATTTAATTATTTAGTAGTCCCATTCCGGCCACGGCGGAGGAGTTTTCCTTATTTCATATTTCTATCCTGTGCGTATGGACCAGACGCTGTCGCAGCTGCTGGACTTGCCGCAGCCCACAGTTGCTGGGATTCTGGAGAAGCTCGATTCGGACGATTCCAGCACACAGCAGTTTCTGGCCACTGTCAAGCAAAAGCTGGAGCAGTGCGCAGGCTATGTCGACGATGGCGACGAGACGCTCAAAGAGAAAGCGCGTCTGCAGTACGAAAACACGCGTCTAGGTACGCTACTTGTTTACTTTATCAGTTGGGCAATAAGGAATCTTTTCATAGATTCAGACAGAATACGCCAAATTCAGCAACAATTGAAGAAGAGAGGGGAGGTATTATAGTTTGACAAAAAAGGAATATAGTTTATGCTAACACTCTCTATTCTGCACGGCTTGTGTTTGTTGTTCAATCATCGTCTTTTTTTTGCTGTAGAGAATGAGCTGCACCGCTTAAACAAAAACATTGGACAGGTGAAAAGCCAGCTGGAGGGAGCGAAGAACGAGGTACTGAGCCACGCAGAGGAGTTAAGGGAGCTGCAATCAAAGACAGCGAAGCTTCAGACAGCGGTCGATAGTGAGCGGAACCAGCGAACCGGGCTCGAAACACAACTATCGCAAAGCCAACAACAAGTGGTGGCTCTGCAGGACGAGAAGCGGGAGCATTTGGCGCAGATATCCGAGCGGCGTGAGCAGCTGGACGACAAGACGCGGGAGATTGATCGGATGACTGCGATCATCGAGGATCTGAGGGCGCGGGTGACGCAGGACCATGAGGAGATAGCGCGGCTCCGGGCGCAGACGTCGGTGGCTGACGTGAACGAGCACATGCTGAAGCAGTCGCTTGAGCTGTCGAAGAACCAGGTCAAGTGGCTTGACGAGGAGCTGGTGAAGACGCAGACGGAGATGCAGCAGGCCAAGACCGAGCTCTCGAGATCGTCCACGGGTGGCCGAGCGGAGTCCGCGCGCCTGAGGGGCGAGATCGAGGTCCTTGCCGAGCAGATCGAGGAGCTGCGGCAGCGCGCTACCCAGGCGGACCGGGCGCTCAGGGCCAAGATGGACGCCGAACGGGTGGCCAAGTCGGAGCTGGCCGAGCGCACCGAGCAGTTTAAGAGCGAAATGGCTGCGCAGAGGAGACTGTGTGCGGAGTGGGAACGCACCACGGAGGCGGCTAAGGAGCAGGCGCGTGGGGTCGAGACTAGTTTGCGCGACCTTGAGGCGCATCAGAAGGAGAACGAGGAGCGCATGCAGTTGGCTGTGACGGTTGCCGAGCAACGGGCGGAGGAGACCGAGCTGGCGTATGCGGAGGCGCAGGAGCATGTGGCAAGGCTCGAGGATGAGCTGCGGAGTGCCAACCGACTGCTCGCGGACTCGGGATCTGGTTCTACGTCCTCTTCGGCGGCGCAACAAGGCAAGGGCCAACCGCTGTTATCGCCAACCGCGTCGGTGGCATCCAAGATCAAGGGGTCGCAAAAGTCCGCCCTCAACATCACCCAGCTCTACGCGGAGAAGGTGGCACTTGAGGACAGGCTCAGGGGAGCTGACACCGAGGTTGCTAGTTTGCGGCAGAGCATGGAGCAGATACTTTTGGAGATCGAGGAGCGTGGTCCGATTATCGCGGCCGAGCGCGAGGAGTACCATCGGCTTCTGGAGGACGCCGACCGGATTGCCAGGGACCTCGCCGATGTGCGGCAGGATAACGCGAAGAAGGACAAGCTGTTGCGGGAGACGCTTAGGGAGCGCGATCTACTGCAGCGCCAGTTCACGGCAGAGCTGCAGCAGACCCGGGATCTGGAGCGACAGGTGGCCGGGCTGCTGCGTGCGGCCGAGGAGATTCGAGCCGGCCGCAGCGGTACCGGTGGGAGCCGTGCGGTTCCCGAACGGGCCGACAATCTCGCAGTGCGTCCCCCTGCGGTGGCTGGCAGCTCCCCCGACATGCAGTTTGGTTCTGCTTCTGCTTCCTCGGAGGACGAGGAGAGATGGCTGAACGACGTGGACAAGGTCATCTCGCAAAAGCTGGTGACGTTCTCGGATATCAATGAACTTGTTGCCCAGAACCGTCGGCTCCTGCGTACCACTAGGGAGCTTGCTTCGCAGGTTGCGCAAGAGGAGCAGATGCAGCGCGAGGCCAGCGAGGACCAGGTGAAGAGCGCGTTGGAGCAGGCTGAGGCCTTACTTGACCAGCTGTCCAGCGAGTTCGAGGACGCGAAGCGGCGTCTTGGTGTTGCTGAGCGCGAGCGCGATATGCTGAAGACCATCAAGGGCCGGGTCCCTAGAGATGATGCCGATAATGGTGACGGTGATGATGACAACGAAGAAGGTGCGGAGCCGACACGCGCGGATCAATCCTTACTGGAGCAGAATGCATCGACTGCAGACAAGAGACGTTTTGACCGCTTTGCCGCCAACGACCCGTCATTCTCATCGTCGCACTCGCTGCAGCTTGCCCAGCTCCAGGACGATTTCGACACATACAAGAGCGAGACGCGCAAGACGCGTGCGCAACTGGAGCACGACGCAACCGAGATGCAGGCCGAGGTATCCGAGCTCCGTGTGCGTGCAGCGAAGGCAGAGTCCCAGAACCAGTTTGACAGCGACCGGATCCAGATGTTTACAAGGGACCTGGAAACCCGGCAAAAGGAGATCGATCACCTGCGGTTGGCGACCTCGCGGCTGCACAAGCAGGCCGAGACCTACGAACGGCAGCTGGATGCGACGACGCAGACGGTCACGGCCAACCAGGTGGAGCTGAGCAAGCTGCGCAGACACACAACGATCCTCGAGGCCGAGCGCGATAACCTGCTGGGCAACGAGAAGCGGTGGAGAAGCGAGGAGCAGCGGCTGATCACGGAGCGCACTAGTCTGACGCAGATCCTTGAGAACACCACGAGAATGCGCGACGAGTGGCAGAAGTCGTCCGAGCAGCGCGTGGAGCAGGTGCGCGAGCGGTTGGAAGCCGCGCACAAGGACGCCGACGGCGTGCGTGCGGAGCTCAGACAGGCGCGCGAGGCGAATGAGCGCGAGCTGTTCAAGAAGGACGTGGATCTGCGTGATCTGCGCACCCAGATCGAGCAGCGCGAGTCCAAGATATCGCAGCTCCAGGACCAGGTGGTCGAGGGCAAGGAGACGTGTGCCAGGCTGCAGGGCGAGAAACGCGAGGTCGAGTTGGCGCGCGATGCATTGCAGAGACAGATCGATGTGCTGGAGACCCGGCTCCAGAGCCAGGAGGAGCTGATGCAGCGTGCAAGGGGCCAGGGCCACGAAGTGTCCAGGGAGTCGGTGCTCAATTTGCGGCTCCAGGATGCGCAGTCCCAGATCGAGTCTCTGCAGAGCGAGCTGGCCACCACCAGCAAGCGCGCGGAGGACTACCGCCAGCTCTCGGCCACCAACGAGTCCACGCTCGACGAGCTTACGCGCACGTACGACCAGTACAAGAGCGAGCAGGAGCGCGTTGCGGCCGACCAGAGCGCTCGTGTTGAGCGGCTGGAGTCCGACTTGAATGAGGCGCAGACCTCGCTAGCGAGTTGCCAGGCTGAGCTCGAGACCGCTCGCCAGGCGGCCCAGACGGCCGAAACCGCACTCGATGCGCAGAGGACGCAGCTCTCGTCGCGGGTTGCGCAGCTGGAGGGCGCGGTTGAGCAGAAGACCCAGGCGCTCGCATCGCTGCGCGACGACATGAAGCGCCACGAAGAGACTGCCCAGAGTCTGCAGGAGCAGTACGAGCGCGAGATCGTTGCGCACGCAAAGGATATCGAGGGCACGCTGCTTGCGCGCGAGAAGTTGCGCGACATGCATCGTAGGTTTGCGGAGACTGCGGATGCGTTGCAGGCGTGTGAGCGCGAGAAGGCGGGGTTGAAGGAGGATGTTGGCAAGGTGCGCGATAAGGCCGTGCTGGACGTCAAGGCTGCCGAGGACCAGCTCGTGGAGATCAGGCGCCAGAACTCGCTGCTGCTGGCTCATCTGGAGTCCCTGGGCCACCGCGTTCCCGACATCTCTGTTGATCCTGAGCAGACGGCCGACGGGGCAGCAGCAGCAGCAGCAGCAGCAGCATCCGGTGCAGACAACGATGAGAATGGGCAGTCGGCGTCGGTTCCTTCGGCTGGCGGTGCTAATTCTGGGCTCCGCGACGTTGTTGTTTACCTGCGTCGGGAGCGCGATCTCGTCACTGCTCAGCTCGAGCTGGCGCAGCAGGAGTCGCAGCGCTGGAAGCAGCAGTCGACGTACACGCAGCGGATGCTCGACGAGGCGCGGAACGAGCTGATGCAGTACACTCCGACATTGGCCTCTGGCGACGACAGCACCGGGAGCCGGGGTGGATCCAAGGACAATGAGCAGCAGCGGGCTTCTTCTGGCGCTGTTTTGGCACCTGCATCCGTTGAGGCGGCTCTGGCGGCCGGCGAGGGCCCGTTGAGTCTGACGGCGTCTCAGCGCCAGGCATGCAGACAGCTGGTTGAGCAGGCCACGCTTCTTCGCGAATCCAACACTGTTCTTCGCTCGGAGCTCAACGGTGCGCGGACCCGGTTGCAGAGCGTCGAGAGGGAACTGTCTGCCGTGCGCGACCAGGAGGTGCCCCAGCTCAGGAGCACCAATGCGTCGCTTCAGGCCGAGCTCGATGCTGTGCGGGCGGAGGTTGCCCAGCTGAAGCAGATGTGCGAGCATTGGAAACAAAGGCACGAGAAGATACTGGCGAAGTACCAGATGATTGAGCCGGAGGAGTACGAGGCCCTAAAGAAGCAGAACGAGGAGCTGCGTGTGGCGGCTGATCGTGCAACGGCCGAAAGCGCCCAGCTAAAGGAGCAGATCAACACGGCTGCCACGCAGAAGGTCACGGCCGACACGAGACGCACGAAGCTGCAGCAGTCGGAGATCAACCGGCTCAAGGGCCAGATCGACTCGCTTGTGAAGGATCTGTCGGGCGAGCGCGAACGGCTGGCGCAGCACGAAGCGCATGCTGCCGAGCTGCAGCGCATCCTCGATGAGTCCCACGAGGAGACGCAGCGTGCTACCAGGGACGCGCAGGAGCAGAAGGCCAAGTTCGACAAGCTCCACGGCACGTTCCAGAAGCTGCGCCAGCAGTCTGTGGAGAAGCTGGAGCAGAGCAACCGGACCATCAGGAGCCACGAGGAGACCGTGCAGGCGCTCAGGCACCAGATCGATGAGCTGCGCGGACAGTTGGGCGGAGGCGCGGCTGCAGAGGCATTGCCGTCTGGCGTCCAGGGTGGCGATTCTGATGCTGCTGTTGCCAATCTGCAGTCTGAAGTAGCTAGACTAACCGGCGAGAAGGACGAGGCAGCCGTGGCGCACCAGCGGCTGGCCGAAGACCTGCAACACACGCAGGCGCTGCTGGAGCAGGCGCGTGCTGAGCTTTCGGATGCGCAGAGCGCCCGGACTGAGCACCAGGAATCCGGCGACGGAGCTGGCGATGGCACGTCGTCATCGTCGGCGGCGGCGGCGGAGGTTGAAACGCTGCGGCAGAAGCTCGCTGCGGCCGAGGCGAAGGTCAGCGAGTACGAGTCCCAGCTGGAGCAACTTAAGGCCCGCGCTCTCAAGTACGCGCGCGACAACAAGGTGCTCCAGACCAAGGCCACGCAGCTGGAAAAGCAAGTTGCTGAGCTCCAAGATCAGCAGCAGTCGGCATCGTCGCCGCTGGTGGAGAGCCTGCAGAAGCAGCTGAGCGAGGCGCAGAACCAGCTGGCCGAATCGGATGCCAAGATCGAGGCGGCGCAGGCCAATGCGAAGAAGTCCGCGGAGCTGCGGTCGAAGCTGCAGATTTTGAACGCAACTAAAAAGGCCGCGAATATGGAGCAGCTGGTCAATGAGCTGAAGACGAAGATCGAGGCTCTTGAGTCCTCGTCGTCATCGTCTGCTGCTGCTGCTGCTGCTGATAGTAACAGCGTGCCGCTCAAGCGCTCCCTTGATACGGAGGAGACGTCGGCGAAAAAGGCCCATGTTGACCAGGATGAGCCTGCTGCTACGTAGTTTCTAACCCTTTTGTTTGTTTGTTTGCTTGCTTCTTTTTAAAAGTATTGGACAAATTTTAAAGTTTTTTGTTATCTTCAAAACGTGTTGGGTTGTTATTTTTCATTTCATGGTGCGCGGAGTTTTTTCTCTTTCTTTCTTCTATGCTCCCACCCCCATCCGCCGTTGCAAACTCTTGATCCTCTTTTTTTTATTTCTTTTTTCAATTTAAACCTTTTTTTTACATTAAATCTCTGGAAGGATCTGTAAAATCATTAAGACGATAAAAATGCTTGGCCGCCTGTTTGTTGTTCGCCGCACCGTTCGTGCTGCCGGTATGTAGGGCCTACTAGAAGGAGGAGAAGAAAGGATCGTTGCATGGCTTGCTCCTTTCTTTTCTCGCCAACAACAACAGCCTATTGTTGTGACGGAGAGGAGGCGGCGTCTCTGTGCTCGTTTGCCGACTAGATTACTAATTCTAATATTCCATGTTCATACACCTGCTGCTTGTTTATTTTGTCTTGTTTAGCCAGTCGCTTCCACACTGCGGCTGTCAGGGAGGAGGCGTCGCAATTCACAATGCCGGCTCTTTCGCCAACGATGACGGAGGGCGGTATTGCGCGCTGGGAGAAGAAAGAAGGTAAGCACCAGTCCACTCTTTATTCCTTTGGGAGCACCGAAACGGCAGCCCGTGTATCTACTGAAACCTATTATCGCTGGGAATGTCTGCCACTGCTGTGGGAAGCGGATAATAAATCTGGTGGAATAAAAAAACTAGCGCACACGCTTATTTTCTCAACCATTTTGCTTCTTGGCCAGACTATGACAATACGCGCGCCCTTTTTCTCCCCCCCCCCATTCTGCCGTGAACGCAAGTACGGCAACCAATTACTAAACTTCGAGCATGATCGAGTGGTCTCTGTCTTTTTCCTGTTGGTAGGCGAGTCGTTCTCTGCTGGCGATTTGCTTTTGCAGATTGAGACCGATAAGGCGCAGATGGACGTCGAGGCACAGGACGACGGGGTTCTGGTAAAGATTCTGCAGCCGGAAGGAACGCAGAACGTGGCCGTCAACACGCCAATTGCGATCATTGCCGAGGAGGGCGACGATATTGAAGGAATCGACATTAGTGCGCTTACGTCCAAAGGGTCTCCAAAAGAGACCGAAGCAAAGGAGCCGCCAGCAGCAGCAGCAGCAGAAGCTTCAACTACAGCTGCCACCACTGCAGCTGCACCACCTTCTTCTTCCTCTGGAGACAATTCGGCACATGGACTACTTTCGCCCGCGGTTATGTTTGCGGTCCATTCGAACCATATCGCCAATGTGGGCGACATTGCAGGATCTGGACCAAAGGGTCGTATTCTGAAGGGAGACGTCATCAGGTTCCTGAAGGAGGGCAAAGCAGTGATCGATAAGAGCAAGTTTGCAACGCCAGCAAAAGAGTCATCGGCGACGACGACGACAACGGATGGTGTATCGGCTAAGGCTGCCTCGTCGTCAAAGGCAGCAAAGGCTTCTTCGCCAGCATCAACATCGGGGTCATCGGCAGATGCGGAAACAGCATTCCTTGTCAGGTCGCTGGAGCCGTCTGTTCTGCGGCACCTTGCCGAGGTTGAGCTTGCAAAGAAGAGCGTGACAGTACAGGTGGCGGCAGAGAAGCTGGCCAAACTGCTCAAGGCGAACAAGGCGCTGAGCGAGAGCGCGTTTGCCGTACGCGCTGCGGCGCTCGCAGTCCAGCAAACGGTGGCAGGAGGCGACGCTAGTGTGGGTGTTGCGGTTGATGGAGCGAAAGAGACCCCCAGGGTTGTTGAGATCCCGAACGCATCGACGACCAGCGTCATTGATCTTGCGGCTAGTATCAGGAATGCGAATAGCAAGTCGTCTGCTGCACCGCAAGCGGCCGGGAACAGCACGCCTACTGTTGTGGTTGCTGGCGAGGGCTTGTATCGACCCGATACGTTGCCCAAGGGAAGTGTTGTCGTGGTGGTAGGTAAGCCGCACTCGGTTGTGTCGGCGGCGGCTGCTACTGCGGCGCTGGATAGTGCGCTTGACGAGCTTATTGGCAGCGGAGCGGGCGCGGCAAACACAGAGCTGAAGGCACAGCCAAAGACGGCGGTCATCGATGTCAGTGTCATTGGCGAGGCCGCATGGGCTGGGGCGTTTGCGGGCAAAGTCAAGGGTCTGCTAAGCAATCCCGAGCTGCTTACACTCTGACGAAAAGGGCAAATAAAAGACGTAGGAGAAAGTATTTGGGTTTAGTTTCTAATAGCAATATTAATAATAATTAGATTTTAGACGTTGTTGAGTATATTTAATTGTCCGATGAACGTGTGATATAGCAAGAGACATGTAGTTTTCTTCAGAAACGGCGTGGGTGCACTTATGCTAGTGCAGGGAGTAATGTTGTTTGCTCTCTTCAGCCGCTCCCTTGCATGGTCAAAATGACGATTAGCGGGAGGCCATGAAACATGCTGTGGAAACTAGGAAAATAGAATAGAACAATATATGAAACCTAGATATACTCATGAGCCCACTTGTCGGAAACAAACTCAACTCTGCAGAACCCTGTCACGGATAGATATAATACATACTTTTTTCTGTATGCGATTTGAACACTTGCTTTTTGTTTTTTTTTCTGCGTCAGAAGAAAGATTGACTTTTGCGTACTTGTATCTTGCAAATATTCAGCAAATATTGTTTTTTTATAAAAAGATATGTAACATTTTGTGTGTTTGTGTACTCGCAGATACAAATGCCACATACAGTGGTTGTGAAATATCTGATATTCGACAGCTGATATTATTCTGAATATGCAATATATTTGTTTGATGTGTTCTAAGTATCCAGCTACATATAACACAACGGAAAGTAATGGTTCAGCTAACATTAACAAAAGCTGGTGATATAAAATGCAGTAGCCATGGCTTTGCAATAAAAGTAAACCTTAAAACGCGTTTTCATTTTCTAGTATTGTTTATTTAAATGGCTAGGGTCAGGCATTTAATGTTGAAAGCCTGAATGAGTGAGAAAAGCTCACTGTTTGTAGTTTGTGTTAGAAAGAGAAAACCGCTGGCTGATCACTGCCTGGGTTTCCTATCACATAACATGATCAACGTTGCTCTTACCTGGATGAAGCCATGTAATCTCTAATCCGCTTCAAACTTGCATTTCATATCTATTCTACAATTTTGCTTTATAGTATATCAGATTCCGTGCCATATGTTTCTTTTTCTAAATGGATAGAGGTGTAGTTTTATTTTATAGAAATATAAAAGTATGATAGGGTTGAATATTTCCTCATATAGACAAAATGTGACCATGTACAACCAACTACCATTATTGTTTGTTCTTCAGTCCACATATCACTTTTCTGTTCCATTTCTATTAACATTAAATAGCTAACAAAAATTCCTACTACCTTTACAAAAGAAAAAATGTCACTGGCAGGAAAGGCATTCTTTGATGTGGCTAAAAAAGTTCCAGCTAGTGCAAATATGTGGTTACCAGTTTCCAACCCAAAATCGAGAAAAAAAGTAAGAACTGGATAGAAAACATAAAAAGAATGTTAATTCTATTGCTGTATTGACAGTAAACGTGAAATTAAACCTTCATGTTCCTCATATGAATAACTTTCTCCATTAAATAGAAGCTTCTTGAATGTTGCAGGAAAGAAACACGTAAAACAAGTTTTGAAAGAATATCCTAATCTTTCTGTTAGCCAAGCAATAGAACAATCAAAATTTGAAACTGTTAAACTGTCAACTTTAGTTATAATTGATGCTAGCATTACATGGAGAAATTATTGACCAAGATATAACTAAAAGCAATAAAATGTACATAAAGACAATGCTATTTCTTCTAAACAAATACATAGTCAAACATTTTTTGTCATTAGCAACTAGCGCTTAATTTTTAATAAAATGTTTTAGTTAGAAAGCAACACAATGTTTTTATAAGTTAACTGCCTGTCGGCAAAACTAAAAAGTTTTTTGTTAAAATTTGTTGCATTAGCAGTTTTTTGTCGATTTCTATTAATTTTTAATCTATTTTATTTTTACACAACAAAGCTACATAAGGCTGCGTTGTGCTTAAGTTCACTTTTTTACTATTTTCTATTTCCTAAAGTTTATTATTATATTTTAATTTTCAACACTTAAGCATACGGCTGTTTCTGTTTTGCTTAGAAATAAACATTTTGTCTGACGTTAAAATTTTGAACAAGATTTAAAAACCACTTAATTTTTGTTATTTTAAAAGACAGGTGTTTAATTGGATGATGGGTTTAAAACACTTTTATGTTTAAAGACTGACATCATTTCGGATAGTCAATCCATTTTCAGCATGATTTTCATATGGCCAGTCAAATAAAGTACAAGGTTTAAGATGTCGTAGACATGATTTATTAACATGGACAAACTTGCGAAAATGCTTTTATTTTTATCTTTTTTGAAAAATGTATGTCACACATTCGTCATTGAATGCTCAAATAAGCAAAAAATGACCAGCTGATTGCTGACTGGGTCTATTATTACAAAAAAAACCTATTTTTATCTGCTATCTGAAAAAGAAAGCTACAAAGTCTCTACTACGTTTTAAAATTGCATTATATGCCTACTCTACAGCTGTATTTTATAATATACCTAATTCCCGTACCATGGGATTTTCTAGATAGAGGCGGAGGTGTTATTTTGAATTTACAGCAAATGCAAAAGATATGACGGGGTTAAATTTTTTGACATATAAAAAGAGAGGATGTGCCCATCTATGTTCAACAACCACCATCACTACTTATTATTTGGTTTACACATTGGTTTTCATTTAGTTTTTATCTAGTATTAAATAGCAAACAAGAATGCCCACAGAGTTTACAGAGGAACAAATATCAGCCGAAGGAAAAGCTCATTTCGAGAAAACTAAAGCAAAATTAAATGGCAAATGGACTCCATTCCTTACCCCATTATCAATAGCAGATTGGCAATGGATTAAACAGAATAAGTCCTCGCCTGGCTATCGATGTAGTAAAGGCAAACACGAATATAATATTAGTCTACTTGAATATGAGCAGCTTCTATCAGTACATAGAGCAATCTATGAAAAAAGAGGAAAAGCAAATCTAAAGAAACGTATGGAAGAAGCTGATCGTGCAGCAAACGGAAAAAGCGGAACCGGAAAACAAAGTGGGTTCGCCAAATTAAAATCTTTAGTTACACCTAAAAAGAAAAAATAATAAGGATAAATAAAATTTGAATAAAAATGATACTTTCATCAAAATAAGCATATGCCCTTTATTCAGCGAGTTTGCAGATATAAGATTATGTTGCTTATGCCAAAGCAGACGAGATCTGATTTTGATATAAAGCGCTTGTTAGCTTACACGTTGATATCAAAGCTTAGTGATATACTGGCAGATATATTAGATAGTCATATAAAAGCAATCTTGAGTCTGTGTTATTTTTTAAAAATTCTCTTCAGAGTAAATAACAATTAACTTTATACCTTTTAAAGATCTGGTTCCGCTTGAGATATATAACTATCAGAAATATGTTCATAACACAAAAACTGTTATAAACTACGTACGCATGTGCTTGTTATCTGAACCGTCTGTTTTATGATACTTATAATCTAAGTGTCAGCGTTTAGGAGGGATTAATACTTTCATGTTTTTACTTGCGGATAATAAACATTCTTTGCTGGCTGACATCATTAGACTCAACGTGTCCGAGTCCATAAATTGTGCAGCATGCTCCTTGCAAATGTCTTGCTCAAAATTCTCAGTATACAGAAGCTTTCCTCAAATGCACTGGTCATTCTTTGTAAACAGAAAACAGTACATTGCATTCAGTACATTGCGCAGGAGTTCATAAACGCTTACGCCAAATGATTTGTAGAAATACACGCGCTCTGTGAGGAAACCAATGCGCGCAGTGACCAGACTGTGGCTGTCGAAAAGTCGGAAACCGGGGAGTACTAAACTGAAAAGTTTGTAAGGTTAAAAATAACTCCAATGGACGCACATGTAGACAACATTCAACAATGCTCTGTGCTTTATGTAAATGACAAAGTGCAATGCACTTGAGTTGCGCATAGGCGCAGTTATTGGGTTTAATGTTGTAGGGGATAGAATCAAGTGAAGGAATCACATTCGTTGTGCAAGTTGTGAAAGACAAGGCGCTTTGGTGAATCGGCTGGTTGTTGGTTTAACATCGCTAAAGACAGGACATCAAAAAGGAAATAAGCAAAAATCAACAACTATTCCAAAACATTGTAAACGCCTATGTTTTTATTGTTGAGGTACTCTTCTGCCACAATCTTGCGGATTTCCATGCGAAATCACAACGCTTCGTGATTTAATACATTCATAGATCACCAAAAAGTTTATATACACGCGTCTCCGGGAAAACAGAGGACATTATTTCTTTTCTCTGTTTGCCATCAGTTAGGATCTGAACAATTTCTGATTTGATAATGATCGAATGAGAGTGTGAAAGGAAGGGGGAAAAGAAAGAAAGGAGGGGGAAAGGAACAAACTAAAAATTCGGTCAATCGTGATTATGCTAGAATGAAGGATTATCTTTAAAAAAGATAGCGATGAAGCCAGATAACTTAAAAAGCACACTTGCTGGTGCTTTTATTTTTTTCTACAAGATTAGCACGCATAAAGCACAAGACCAAAAATTGCAATGTGCTGCTTTCTAATCGGGTGTTGCAAGTAAGGAAATAAACCCGAGTCGGGAGAAGAGGAAAAGGATGTTCCCTGGATGCATTAGAGTGTCGGAATAGTGTAGGAGGAATGGTGGAGAGAGGCAGAAACGCTGTTAAATGTTCTTTTATTTCGGGAACAGATGGATGGCAGTTTCGGGACGATCGCTCACATGAAAAAAGTAAAATTTTCTTTAGAGCAGATTGGATTTGAACAGCGTTGAGTGGTTCCTTGGTGCTGGAGAAAAAAAAAGAGGAGGAAAGAAAGGACAGAGTGATCGGTGTGGCAGTATATAAATGTTGAAATAAAAAATTTCTCTATTCTTTTTTCTCCGTCTCTGCTCAACAGCTACATATTCTTTCATGGAAAATTCCCCTCTTTGCAAAAGCAAATAATAAAGACTGTTCCAAATACTCTGGATACCTCCTCGACCGCGCCACCAAATTCTGGTTACTACGGAAAAGCAAGGGCGTATTCATCCTTGCGTGTGGCCACAATTGAGAGCAGCATTTACCCTTCCCCTCGTATCTGCAATTCGAGGAAGCGGGTGATACAATTCTTATCATTTAATTATTCTTTTGCTTAATATTTGTTTAGTCTCTACTTGAGCAGATAGATTGCTGGCGATATTAGTGTTGCCTGCGCACGGACAAAGGGAACTTACACACGATTAGATACTCTATTGTCAGAAGGAGGCTCTGCTGGGAGGTATACTTCAAGCGATATTAGGAAAGCAGCGGAATAGCAGACAAACACAAGCGGAGAGAAAAATGAAGTGGGTGGACACCACAAATGACTGGGTGGCGCGCACATACATTGGGCGGTGGTTCCGGTTGGAGGGATCTGGTGCAGCGACAGAGCGGACAGGATCCAGATTCAGCGTGGAGGTGCGGGCAGGACTGACGACGTTTGTGGCAATGGCTTACATCATCTCGACAAATGCGCTGATTCTGACAGACTCTGGCGGCACATGCGACTGCGACCGCGATAAGTATGGTGCGACTTGCGAGGACGATGCGCAGTACACACAATGCCTGCAGACGCTGAAGCTGGACATGATCACGGCGACGTGCGCAATTGCCAGCCTGGCTTGCGTAGCGATGGGCGCGCTTGCCAATCTGCCGATAGCACTGGCACCCGGAATGGGACTGAATGCGTACTTTGCATACACGGTCGTTGGGTACCATGGCACCGGCAAAGTGTCGTACAAGAACGCTCTGGCGGCGGTTTGTCTGGAGGGCATCATCTTCTTTGTTCTGTCGGTGGTGGGGCTGCGGCAGTGGTTTGCGCGGCTGATCCCGGCGGCGCTGAAGACGGCGACGGCGGCTGGCATTGGAATGTATCTGGCCTTCATTGGACTGCAAGCGTCCGCTGGAATCGGGCTGATCACCGGCAGCGCATCGACGCTGGTGGAGCTGGGCGGATGTCCGCCCGAGTACCGCGAGAACGGCGTGTGTCTGAGCCATCACATGGAGAGCGGCCGCACCTGGCTGGGCGTGCTTGGGCTGGTGCTGATGGGCGCAATGCTGGCGTACCGTCTGCGCGGCGCCATCCTCGTGGGCATTGTGGCTGTTGCCATCATCTCGTGGCCGCGCCCCACTGCCGTCACATACTTCCCGCACACACCTGCCGGCGACGACTCCTTCAATTTCTTCAAGAAGGTTGTTGCCTTCCACCCGATCCGCACCACGCTGGCTGCCTTCCACTGGGACCTGTCGTCGGGCGACCTGTGGATTGCGCTGATCACTTTCCTCTATGTTGACATTCTTGACTGCACCGGCACCATGTTCTCGATGGCCAAGTTTGGCGGCTACATGGACGACCGCACGCAGGACTTTGAGGGCTCATCCGCCGCCTTCCTGGTCGATTCGGCTGCCATCACCATCGGCTCGGTCTTTGGCTCGTCGCCCGTCACCGCTTTCATCGAGTCCGGTGCTGGTATTGCCGAGGGCGCACGTACTGGTATTGCCACTGTGGTTACAGGCCTGCTGTTCTTTATCGCTTTGTTCTTTGCGCCCATCTTTGCCTCATTCCCGCCCTGGGCCACCGGTCCTGCGCTGATTGTCGTTGGCTCGATGATGATGCAGAACGTCGTGCATGTCAACTGGCGCTACATTGGCGATGCACTGCCCGCCTTTGTCACAATCATCATGATCCCCTTCGGCTACTCCATCGGCTACGGTCTGATCGCCGGCATCGGCACGTTCATCGCCATCAACTCGCTTGTCTTTGCCATTTATAAGATTTCCCGCCACCGTATCAAGCCGCCAAACTTTGACGAGCGCGACGACTGGCTGGCCTTTGTATCCCGCGGCGGATTCAAGAGCAGCGTTCCGTCCTGGATCCTGCGTCTATTTGGCAAGAAACCTGTTCCTCCTACTCCCGATCTTCCTTCTCCCGCCGCATGCGCCGACTCCAGCAGTCTTGTTTCCGACAACTCAAGCCCTGATCATGAGCTGAAGGAGCTCACTGTCGAAAAAGTCTGATCCTTCTTAATGTAGTTTTCTTTAATTCTCACCGTCAAATCAACTAAATATTAATCTGATTATTGATCACAATCTAGCATTTTACTTAATTTTTTTATGCTCCAGTAAAGAAAAAAAACTCTGGTTCTCGTTTACAGTCCACACTCGTTACTTTTTCCCCTTGTTGCTTTTTCATTTCCTTGCTACGCACATTCACATGGTGGAATTCCAGAACCTCCCTTTATCTATATAGTTGTTTGTTGTCACAATCCCACTAGACTACGCGCGCCATGGACAACGAAGCTGTCAAGCAGCTAAACACATTTGGCGGCCGCAAAACCTTCCGCTTCAAGTCCTTTAACCAGCGGATCGATGCCATCGAGATCGGCGTTTCCCGCCGCATTGTCCGGGACTTTGACGAACCGGAGGACCATGGATCATACTTTGCAGAGGCGCTGGACAAATGGTCCGAACTGAACTGCACAAAGGACTTTACCGACCTCTCGGCCCAGCTGCGCAGCCACCGCCAGTCGCTTGCTCAGATCCTCTACCACAAAGAGGAGATTGTCAGTATCCTGATATCCTACTTGTCCTTGGACCATGCGCTGGTTGTTGAATCTGTTCTAGAGTAAGTTCCTCAGAAATGGGTGACGGTGTCATGTACATATGCCTCCTGTGGCATCTCATTCACTTGTATGCTGCATGGAATACAATTCTCTATGGAAAAGCTTTTGCATTTCTTATTAACTCTTTTTCTTTTTGTTCAAGCACTCTAATGCTTCCTCTACAATAGTCTGGTAACCACGCTGGCACGCGATCTTCAGGATGAAGTTCTTCCGTACTTTGAGCGCCTTGTGCGTCAGATCCTGCCGCTTATCAAGGTTGATTCCGCCGAAATAGTCGAGGCCGCATGCAACGCGCTCGCGTACTTGTTCAAATACCTATCAAAGTCGCTCACCAAGGATCTGCGTCCAACATTCGATCTAATTTCACCCATGTTGGGCGCCGAACGCCAGCGCGCCAACGTCCGCAGATTCTCAGCTGAATCAATGGCCTTTTTGATCCGCAAACTACGTGGCACGGCATTGCAGTCCTTTGTATCACACACGGTCCAAGCCATGGTCGAGTGTTCTCCAAACCGCGTGTCGGATTTCAGGGACGGTCTTGCGCTTCTTTACTTTGAGTGTATCAGGAATGTCAACTCCCAGTTGCATTCGCGTGCATCGCCCGTGCTTACCGCATTGCTGCGTGAGCTTTATAAAGAGGAGCTGGCAGTCTCTCGTCTTGAGGACAGTGCCACGTATATGCTTGTTCTATCCGTTGTCAAACTGTCGCTGCACTATGTGAAGAGAGACTATGCGGAGCCTATTTGGTCCACATTGCTCGCTGAATACGATTCTCAAACGCAGGCTCTACGAGACGGCCGTGCTGAACGCATCCAGCCGTTTGCCGCACTCTTAGGTCTACTCTCGTCTGCTACCGTCCTTCGCAAGGGCAGCCGGATCAGCGACTACTCCCCGATGATCCAAAGATGCCAAACGGCCTTTGATATCTCCCACGAAACAGCTTCTGGTGACCGCCGTCAGCAGTTGCTTCAGACACACGAAGGATCGTCTATGTATGCTATTTTGACGACCTCTAGACTTAAATGGTTATCAGGACTACTTCTTCAATGCGATATGACACATCTACTCTCTACAGGGCGGTTGCTTCTGGACCTGGCGTTTGCCAGGGAGTCACTTGGTAGCCTGCTGTCGATGGCACTGACGCTTGCTCGTCTTCAGTGGAATCAATGGAACCAGATCATGCTCCCCTACTTGACCAAAATGACCGTCCGCATGTGGTCTACCCACAGACTGCCGTTGCTGATGTTTTGGACTGAGCTGTTCCAAAAGAACTTGTTTAGTTCAAAGGACTCGTCAATATCTTCGGTTGTTACTGCGCGTGGCCAGATCCTTTTCCCGTCACCCTCGCAGGACACACCGTTGGCTGGCACCAGCGTTTCGCGACTCTTGCTTGAATGGCTTGCGGAGCCTGTTGAGTGGAGCGCACTTGCTGAGCAGAGCATGGTTATTCCAGCCGACGACGATAGAGAAGACGATGATGAGGAGTTGGGGCTTACCGGGTCTGAATCCTCTTCCAACGGCGTGGTGCAGGCACTAGCGACAAAATCCGCGATCCTTACAATGCTAGAACACACAGTAGTGGATTCGCAGGTGCTTCTTGATGGGCTCCACATGTTTGCCACTCACGCATCAGAGGCCATTGCCGAGCTCACAAGCAAGCTTGCGTCAGATAGCGAGTGCTTGAGAAACAGATCTCTGGGGGCCGACGAACACGACCAGGCCAATAGCAATACTAAGAGCACAACGGACGTCTGGCCCAGCGATGCCACCGAGGCCCTCGGTCTGTTTATCCCCAGGAGCGAGCGCTTGTTCTGGGGTCCGTACTACCAGCTTTATCCGCTCGTGTGTCTTCTTGGTCGGGCGTTGGAGATGGAGGCACAAGTATCGCACCACGTCTCTACACTGGATGATACGAGCAAAAAAGCACTTGACATGTGGTTCCTGGTTCTGCAAAATGTTTTACCCGCCCACTCCGCTAACACTTCTCTTGTCGAAGGCATGTACAAGCTAGCCGGTTATTTGCGCTACGCAGTTACTGTCACCAAGTCTGCTGAGAAGTTATCGCCAGAGACCAAGCAAAATGTGTTGGCCGCATTATCGTCCGAGCAGCTCGTATTGCTGGTGCCTTGTT
>JANBOK010000119.1:0-27611 GCA_027595805.1 Coemansia sp. Benny D160-2 | reverse complement strand
GAGGGAGTGGACAGGAATCGAGGCAGTAAACGCGCAAAAGCGCTTGCCATTGGTTGGTGCCCGCACTGTGTCTGTTGGTCCCTTGTTTTCATCAACTTTTCTTTTTTTTTTTATTTCAAGCCAGCCACACTCATCGAAGAGCAAATTCTTACAGTCACGAGCATTTTCCTTGACAGACTTTTCGCACGCTTTTTTATTTCCTACACTTTCTTTTTTCTCTATTAAGCACTCTGAGACAACAATTAAGCAAACCTCTTTTCTTTCACATTCTTAATTTTGCGCTTCCGGTTCTATTCTTCTCTACAAGGCGTACTCTTTTGAGCATAACTGTTATCTCCTTCTCATCCTGCTTGCTTCAAAACCGTTATCCATACGAATGGTCTGCCTTTGCAATTGACTATCTTGCCCCAGACACTCCGCGCTCTCCCTCTTTCGCACTAGACCTCATAGAAGCTTTACACCGCATAGCCACCAGCATCATTTGCTATTAGGTGGCGACCCCAGCACCCACACCTCCTTTTTACTTGCCTTCTTGACTCTCTTGCGGCTTCGACATACGCGGTGACCCAACCCTGCGTGTATGCATATGAAACTTGCACTATATAACTAAACCCTTTTTCATTTCCGCCGGCAGCCAGGCATCGTGCTATAGACCTTCTTCAAAATGATGTTCGATATGGATATTGAGGACACAAACCTCACCTCGCCAACAAAGGGTTGCCAGAAACTGGATGCCGCCGCTCGGTCGCCTCTTGTGCTCCCGTCAATTGCTGTATCGCGTCCCAGCTCGAGAATGGCAGCCTCGCGCTCAGCATCGCCTGCGCCGCTCATGCATCGCAAGGCGAGCGTCTCTGCCGGCGTGCTTAGTCTTCTCGAGTCTCAGCTTGACGATACGCACATTGATTCGGATTACGAGGACATGGCCGAAAGAGTGCAGGTCGAAGTGCCCATTGTCGACGACTTTGAGAACGAGGAATGCGATGACATCGATATCGATGCCGATGCTGATAGCATTAGCCGCACATGTGATGCACCATTGGCTGGCATGTCTGCACATGCCTCGGCGCACAGCTTTGCTGGCAGTGCAAGCATCTCTGTTTTGTGCGGAGAAGATGTCCCAGAGGCCGCAGCATTCAATACGCCATCTGCTTGTGCCAGACGCAAGCCAAAGGTGACCATCGATGACTTTGACGTTCTGCGGCTTATCGGTAAGGGCGGGTACGGTATGGTCTATCTCGTCCAGCACAAGGTGACCCGCAAGCACTATGCCATGAAGGTGCTTCGGAAGGCGTCGATTCTGCTCCAGAGAAGACAGATCACCTTTACCATGACCGAACGGTCGATACTCTCCGAAGTCCAGCACCCGTTCATTGTAAAGCTCTACTATGCATTCCAGTCAAACTCGAAGCTCTATCTGATCATGGAGTATGTGGCTGGCGGTGAGCTGTTTACGCACATGACAAAGGAGCGCATATTCTCCGAGGACCAGGCCGTTTTCTATGCCGCAGAGCTGGTTCTGGCTCTTGCGCATCTCCACAAGCTGGGGATCGTGTTTCGCGACGCAAAGCCCGAGAACTGTCTTCTCGGGCGCACCGGCCACCTGGTTCTGACGGACTTTGGGCTTTCGAAGACTGCGTTGGGCGAGGATGGCCGCACAAGCACCTTCTGTGGCACGCCGTCGTATATGGCGCCAGAGATCCTGGACTCGTCCGAATCCTACGACGTGAGCGTCGATTACTGGTCGCTGGGCGTGCTGATCTACGAAATGCTCACGGGATCGGTGCCGTTCAAGGGGAGGGCGCCGCAGCAGATTGTCAAAAACATCAACAAGATGAAGGTCGTGTATCCGTCGTATCTGACTCCCGATGCCAAGGATCTAATAATACGACTGCTGCGCAAGAAACCCTCCCAGCGGCTTGGGTACGGACGGAACGGGATGCAGAACATCAAAAAACACCGTTTCTTCCGCAACATCAATTGGGAGGTCCTGGAGAAGAGACACGAGTCCCAGATTCCTCCCATTGTGCCTGTCATCGACGGCGATGCCGATGTCAGCAATTTTGCTGCTGAATTCACTTCTCAGCAGGTGCCGCCATCAATTGCTTGTGGCGATGCAGCTGGTCCCGATCCTGCTGCACATCTGCCTGTTTCACTTGGAAGGTCGGTGGCCGATCTCACTGAAAACGGAAACACTCAGCCCGGCGCTGGTGGCAATACCGAGAAACCGCCGCTCCATGCCGACGGTGAAGTCGATCCTGCGACTGCTTTTCTGGGCTTCAGCTTTGTGGCAAAGTCTGTGCTCGACACAATCGGCTAGATAATTTATGTTTTCTTTTCCATCCACCTGTGATATAATGTTACTAGAATAAGAATCATTCTTTGTGTGTATGCGTGTTGTGAGCAAGTGAAAGAAAGGGAGGAAATAATAGAACTCGCTAGCAAAAGTAATGATAATTGCCTTCTTTTTTTACTTCATTTTATGTTCTGTGAATAGAACGTGCTTGTTTACTTTTGGATCAAACTTCATCATTGTCAAGCGATAAGCGGCTGTGCGAGGTCTCTGCTTTACGTATGTGTATCCGGTTCCTGCGGCGCTGATAAGGCGTACCAGAATGTTTCTCGATTTTGCTTTCTTGGCCACTACAGGTATTTTTAACTTTTAACAGAATGCAGTCAGTTTGTTAGTACACTATTCGTAGAGGAAAAGTCCCCAGCAAAGTTCGCACTGTTCGCTTATTGTAATTTGAATCCACAACATAATAAATGCATACTCTTTTTTTTATTACGCTATTGAATGTTAAATTAGAAAATACAGAAACTAAAGCTCAGCGAAAGAAGCAGGAAAAAGAGAGAGAAAACGAGATGCGTGTCTTGATTTTCGATTACAACGTTTGCGATAATGCGGAGAAGGATGAAGAAAAAAAAAAGTGAAGGCGGCTGGTGATCGGTAGACATTTGATTGCGGCATGCTCGATCAGCGGCGGATATCAAGGCAAAGCAGATCCAGAGGAAGATGGCGATGTGCGAACCTTGCGAAGAGAGATAAACTGAATCAGGACAAACACGTCGATGAAGATGGATCCAACAGGACCATAGATGTATGACGCAGACCTGTGCAGAAACCCAGGCCCAGCAACAGGGAGCATGGATATCAATGATGCAGCATAGGATCCGTTAGCTGCAAAGATGATGGTAAACATTGCCAGCGACAGACCCTCGACTGAGTTCCTCTTGTGGTTGTGCCAGAGTTGCGGAAGACGCGACAGATGGTAGTTGATTCCGCTTCCCCATCCCATGAGCAAGCCAAATGTTTCAAGGCTTTGTGCATTGCTCAGCACGCCGCTGTACTTGCGAACAAAAAGCCATGTGAGGAGCAAAATGACAGACATGATCATTGCAATAGCGCCAGTCTTTGAAAAATATGGCAAGTGGCGGCTATTTTTAGCAGTGGGTTTTGTGTCAATTGCGCTTTGGTAGTTTACATTGTGCAATTGCTGCTGTTGTCTGTTTTCTTCAAAAGATACTGCTGCTTCTGCCGAGGAATAGTATCTCACAGCATCATGAGCACCGCCAGTACAAAAGGGCTTCTGTAGCAGACAAGCTTGTTCCATGCAAGTAATTGTCAAAGGATGCGCCAATCTGGGCTTTCTGTACATAAAATATTGAATCAGCAGCACTCCATCGGTCAAAATAAAGTATGATCCAAGCACTATTTGAAACATCTTTTGATTCAAAACAATGCAGCCGACAAGATTCATTGCATCGCCAACAAGCCAGAACAAAATTAAATGCGTGCTTATTCCTGTGGTTGACTTTAGTTTCCAGTTTGTATGAATCTGTGGCAGCAGGGCAAGCAGCCAGAACACAATAGATGCTATGCCAAACGCTGAGCTGGATACCTCCCAGTATGAGTAGAAGCAGCGTTTAAACAGATGTTCAGTCCACCAAATGCTTTGCTTGCCGTCAATGACAGGGCAGTACACATCTCCCCAAAATGCCGCAGTTGGCATGTCACTAGATCTTTTTAAAAGTGGCAAATGTTTGTTTGAAATTATAAAGCAACAGCAAAAATAGCAAGAGACAGGAGAAGCTGGTGGTAATACAAGATTATATGCACGGTTATCGTTCTGTTGCTTTGTTACTAGAAACCAAATATGCTATGTATGCGGCCGTACATGAATAACAGCAGACTCTGAAAATGACAAAATGTAGCGATAAATTAAACGAGGAAACAACAGTAAACAGCAGAATGGGAGAAGATATTGTCAAGACTGGAAGGAGTTGTCTGCCGTCAACATTTACAAAAGAGAAAAAGTTGAAAAACAGAGAAGCTTATTTATAGTCGAGACGCGCTGGAGGTTTAACAGAATCCAAAAATGTTTGTCCCTTTTTGTTTTCCCATTCAGTTTCCCATTTCCGTCGGAATGATTGACTAACCCATTTTTTCCTGTCGCCGGGTCTAAACACAAAGTCAGGAGGCAAGAGAAAAAAACGAGATGTTGGACCAGATCATGGCAAATCGCACAAAAACAAAACGCCTCCTTTAGATGCGCAAATCTTTTTTCTTCCGTTGCAATATCTGCACATCCATATTTTTATGCAAATTTGAAAAAGGAGAGGTCAGACTTTTTTTTATTTCGATGAAAGATTTCCCTTTTTTACAATTTTAGCGTATGACCTTGGGTTGGTACTCATAGCAGAGAAAGGAAAACAAGAGCTAAACGGGAATCATTAACGGTGTGGGTACCAACCGCAAAGAGCACAAAAATTACAAATTTCCATGGCCATATGCTCCCACAAAAAACAATTGTAAAAGGAGTTGGATAGCTTGTTTTGGTTTATTTCCACAGATTGCATGCACAAATTAAAAGAGACTAACGAAAAATGCAAACAACAATGCGAGATTTTAGACGATAACCAGGTATTCATGTGGCAAGGAGGGAACTAAAAAAGATCGCAAACGAAAAGGAAAAAAAAGATTTTTGTCTTCATGCCTTTTTTAAAAGCATGCAATTACGGCCCGTTTCTCCGTGCCTCATTTTTCTAGTTGCTTGGCTTTCGTCTCTCCCGCCGCGCTGCGTCTGAGAATCAAAGTCAGATGGAAATAATAAAACGACGTGAAGACAATGCTTCCACTACAGCAGGCCCTTTTTTGCTCCCCTGATTGTGGCGACAGAATACGCAGGGCACATGACCAGCACAATCACAAGCTCCTGTTGGAAACAATGAGCGATTTCAAGCCAACCCCTCAGCCCCGGTCTGGAATAAAGGCAAAAAGGCAGGGAAGGCGGCATTGTTAATCTGATGACATGCGAGGGAAATTATTAGCAGATGATATGGCATTTGCTCTGGATACCGCTGCTAATCTTGAGCATATCGCATTTATAATCGGGGGGTTTCGGCTTGTCTTGCAGTCATGGCATGCTAATCCACCGATGCACCAGATTACTCTAGCCAAACGGTTGGATTAGTGCTTTCCTGTCTTGGTAGAATACCAGCAGAACATAATACACATACTGTGTAATTGTATAGAATAAGCGTAATTATCCTGAATACGAATTCATCCACTTTGAATAAAATGGAATTAGAGTGTATAGTGCCTTATTACCAGAAAGGAAAAAATGAGCAACATTTGAACGTCAAATCCATGCAGCATAGGCCCCCAATTTTACATCACCAGGCACTGCTGGCAAAATCAAGCGGGACCTGAAAACAGGTTCGTGATACTTTTCTTCTTCTTGAGAAAATAGGGTTTTCTGAAAAACTGGGTTTTAAGCTTCTACTCTTTCTTCTACTTTTTAAAATCATTATTTTACTTCTTTAGTATAAACCACACACTCTTGCTTCTGTATTCTGGAGTCTACTATTATCCCAGGTAACACTATTATTATTATATTCGTTATTGTTCGCACCCAGAGATGAGCCACTTGGTTGTTGCGGATTTTTCAAAGGCCGGGTCGGTTGATGTGTCGGATGGCGCAACGACCGTTACGCTGTCGTACCAGCCGCATACAGTGAAGTCGTGCACTTGCGACCACTGCAAGGCCATCAACAAAGCAGCGGAGGAGGCGGCAAAAAAGAAGAAAGAGGAGGAGGAAGCAGCCAAGAAGAAGAAGGAGGCCGAGGAGGCGGCCAAGAGCTGCCAGTGCGCTACGTGCAAGAAGATAGCCGCCGACGAAGAGGCCAAGAAGAAGAAGGCAGAGGAGGAGGCCAAGAAGAAGGCCGAGGAGGCAGCCAAGAACTGCCAGTGCGACACCTGCAAGAAGATAGCTGCGGATGCGAAGAAGAAGGCAGAGGAGGAAGCTAAGAAAAAGGCAGAAGAGGCAGCCAAAAACTGCCAATGCGCGACGTGCAAGAAGATAGCCGAGGACGCGGCCAAGAAGAAGGCAGAGGAGGCGGCCAAGGGATGCCAGTGCGACACCTGTAAGAAGATAGCAGCCGAGGAGGCCAAAAAGAAGAAGGAGGCAGAGGAGGCAAAGAAGAAAAAGGAAGCAGAGGCAGCGAAGCAGAAGGCGGCAGCCGACGTGTTTATGGATCACATGTTCCGTTTCACGAACCACGCCAACTAACAATGGGTCTCCCCAACGGGGTGGTGTTTTCTATGAGCTGAGAATGAACTAGCACTCATGTGCACGGATCGTGCAAAAAGAGGGCGATTCATTTCAGCTCTGTCTTTTTTTCATTTCTTATTCATTTTTTCATTTCTATATATTTCTTCACAGTCGTGGCAACTGAATAAATACATGCTGTGCCCATACGGCGCGCTAATGCCAACCATTCAATCTCCGGCTTCATTGTTTGTGTGTCTGTCGTTGGCGTAGCATCTCTTCATCCGACGGAATGCCGTAGACAGCGCGCGCCAGGTCGTCGAACTCAATAGTCCCGACCCAGGGCGAGGCAAAATCGTGGGTCTTCTTTGCCTTGTGACGAAGACGGTGTGTTTTCAGGTCATCGACATACTGTGCCTCGTCAACCTCGCATGTCTCCAGCGCAAAGGACACGCTAGGGAGCATGTAGTCGCTGAGTGCTTGTCCGTACTGGTTGGCGCTACAGCAAAAGAAAAAAGAAAGACAGACAGATTGTGGCTTAGGGTTTCATGCAAACAACGCTATGCATGTAGCAGCAGTACTATCGCAGCACCAGCAACAGCCACACCAGCAGCAACATCAGAGCTAGGCAATAGCTTTTTTTCTCTTCCCACGCACATGTAAGGGAACAGAAAAAAAGCGTATCTTACTTACCTTTGCACTATCCAGCCGGCGCACATGGCCAGGACGGGCAGCGCCTGGGTGTGTAGCTTCGTATCGGTAGCAAGCCAGCGGCCAAGCAGACGGATCGTGCTGGCAACAAGCGCAGGGCTGGCAGCCAGCATCGCCTGGTGGCCGCGAACACGCTCGTTCCAGTCGCGCAGGAAGACAACGGCGGACTCGGCCAGCTTTTTCACATCGCCCATCATGCTGTAGACGGCAGCCTCGTCCGCAGAACTCGCCTCTGCCGCTGGATCGTCCTGGGTATCCGGCCACTTGTCGGCCCACTCAAGCCACGATGCCGCAATCTCCGCACACAGCGGGAGCTTCCAGCCAAGCCGGAGTCTCTCGGCATCGGTTGCCACGACACCGGATAGCTGGATACTGGACTGATCGGGCGGCGCACGGATCATCATCGAATCAATAGTCGTCTGGCCCTCGACGCATGCCAGGCGAAGAATAAGCGAACCGCCACTGGCCTTCTGCGCCTCCGTATCGCCAGCACCGCTGGTTGCAGGGGAGAACACAAGGTGTGGCCAGAGCCGAACCACATGCGACGCCAGAACAAGCGCCTGGTCAAAGTAGTCGCCGTTCGATTCCGATTCGGGGGCCCGCTGGCGCACCGTCATTATCCACACGCAGCCGGACCGGATATCCGCAACCATTGGTGCGCACGACGCAGAGTCATCTATGGCTACAGCGTCTGTCGAATCAAGCGGAGCCAGCGCACTCGCAAGAACCGGAACAAGATCGAGCTTTAATTTCAGCTCCCGCTCCGTCTGCGCTTGGGCAAACAAGCAAGCCACGCTGCTTACAAGTTCGACCCAGCCGGCTGCAGACTGCGTAGATGGCCAGTGCTGCTTCGGCTTCTGCTTCTGTTGAAGGTGCAGCCACTGCGAGCATCTGCTTAGCGCGTAGTCCAGAAACTGCGTGATCTCCAGCGAGTTGGGTGGGGAGCGGCGGCCAACGGATTGGATCACGCCGGCCAGCATGCCCGGCTGAGCCAGGAGCCGCTCGACGGCCTGGTCGGTGGCCAGCAGCTTGCAGAGCACTTGTGCGGCGTCGCTGCTAACACTGCTGCTGCTAACACTGCTGTTGCTGTCGCTGCTGTCTATATGAGGCAAGGCGAGGAAAACCACCGAGCACAGCGACACCATGCGGTCGATAATCTGCGGGCGCTGAGCGAGAGCGCCGTGCGATGCAAACACATCAACCACAGACACTGCAATGTCCAGCATAGGCGGACCAGCAATTGCCGGGCTGTTTGTCTGTTCCGTGGCCTGCTTCATCCCCGTGCGCAGCAGTCGCTCAATAAACCGCCCGTCCATTGCGGAGAGAATGTAGTCGAGCGACTCGACGTCCTGCGCATCCACGATCCTTGGAACTAGGAGAAGTCCAGCCAGCTTCTCGTCGTCCGTCGATTTGCTGGACAGCAGACGAGCGCATTTCTCGAGCTGCTGCGATCTGCCGTCAGAAGCCATGGTTCAGTTCAGTTCTGCTGTACTGTCCTCCTCTCCCTCAACTGGCGTTAAATTGCAAAGGATACGACGGGTTTTGTTTTCAGATGAGTAAAAGCATGGGGGGAGGTGCAATTTGTTCATGCGCTCTTTGTTATTTTGCTTGAGGATAGGTTTTGTTCAAAGCCGAATTGCCGATTTATATTTCATTGCGGTTGCTGTTGGGCAGACGCAGCCACTACACACGTGTAAACTCTACAAATGGGAGCCAATCACCTGATTTGACTTGCAGGATGATTTATTATGACCAGATCATGAATTTTGTTCAGATTACGAGACCAAGCCGTTCAACCTTTTTTTTTTCTTCCTTTTTTTCTTCTTCTCTCGATTATATTACAGTTTTCCATCCATCTTGTTTTTATTTATTTTTTCCAGCCTGGTGGCATCACTTGGTATAGAACACACACATCGCAGCAGCCAGGCGGAGAGGGATGGTCAAAAAGTTTATCGACAAGAAGAGCGCCAAGACGTTCCAGCTGGTGTACCGGGCGCAGGACGATCCGCTGGCGTTTGAGGATGGCAGCAAGGGCCGGGTGTTTGTTCCAGCGCAGCGCGGGGCGATCACCACGGGCGCCAAGGGCAAGGAGACAGCAGCAGCCGGTGGCAGCCAGGCGGTGCAGCAGGGAATGGAGCACATGCGGCTCAATGGGGAAGAAGAGGAGGATGCGGACTACGCTCTTGACGCGGGTGGTGCTGGCATGGCCGCGCTGTACGGAATATACCTGGACGACCGCGAGTACGACTACACAAAGCATCTGCGCCAGGTAGGAGCCGATGGCGGCAGTGGCGGGGGAGTGATACTGGAGGCACCCAGCAGGAAGGAGAAGCAAAGCGGTGGCGGCGGGATCCAGATCCTCGATCCCACGACACAGCAGCAGCAGCAGGCGACTATGACGCACCACAGGATGGATGTCAGGAGCGAGGCCGTGCCCACCGGGCTGCAGCCGCACATGGATCCCCGGGTGCGCGATGTGCTGGAGGCCCTGGACGATGAGGATGCGGAGGAGCCCGAGGACGAGGACGACTTTTTCGAGAAGCTCAATGCCGACGAGCTGGAGCTGGAGTCCGGAGACGAAGACAGTGATGGGGATGACTATGACGATGACGATGCTGCGTTCGATCCCAACGACGTGTTTGCGGCCATCCAGCGCATGAAGGCCCGCCACCACCAGAGCCAGCCGCACCGCGACAGCGGTTCCGGTTCCGATTCCGACGACGATAGCCGCGGCGGCTGGGCGCGCACCGCATCCACCGCCGGCACATCAATGTCGTCGTCAGCAATGTTCCGCAACGAGCGGCTGACGCTGCTGGACGAGCAGTTCGACGCAATCGAGGCCATGTACGAGAAAAACGACTCCGACGACGATAGCGACGGCGACGGCGGGCGGTACGACGCCGACGGCAACTTCATAGTCGAGTACGACGCCGACGGGAACCCAAAACCACTGAGCACGCGGCCGGACTTTGACAATGTGATGCGCGACTTCCTGGACAGCTACGAGCTGACCGGAAAGAAGATGCAGACCAAGGTGGAGGGCACCACGGGCGCCGGCAAGCTGAGCACGTACCGCCACGCAATGCTTGACGACACCGCGACGGATGCCGAGAACAGACGGCGCCTTCTCGCCGTGGGCACGCGCCAGATCGAGGAGACCAATGCGAAGTCCAAGGAGGCGGATGATGCTGAAATCGACGAGCTGTTTAAGGGCCCCGAGCGCACGCCCTGGGACTGCCAGTCGGTGCTGTCAACCTACTCTAACCTCGACAACCACCCGGCCGTCATCTACGAGGAGCGCAGGCCGCAGATCAGAGTCAGCCGCAAGTCCGGCTTCCCCGTGGTGGCCGCCAGCTCCGCCGAAAGGCAGTCCAAGGATAGCCACGGCGACGATGGTGACGATGGTGTCGGAGAGAAGGAGAACAAGGGCGCTGCTCGGAGCAAGGGCGAGACTGCCGACGAGAAGCGCGAGCGCAAGCGCAGGCTCCAGGAGGCCAAGCGCGAACGGCGGGAGCAGAAGAAGGACACGCGCGAGGTCTTTGCCGAGAAGCGGGACCGGCGCATGCAGTCCAAGAAGGACCGTGCGCAGCTCGCAGTGCACATTGACTAGGCTGGTCAGCCCAGACAGTAGGAAAGGAAACAATAGTATATTAAAATAAAGCCAATCCGCGCAAACGCATACATAAAAAATCACTACTGAATGTTTTTTTTTGCTGTGATCTGCTGTTGCCAGAGAAAGAAGATCTTTGTCCTACGCCCAGGCCTGGTTGGTCAGCTTGCGCCGCACCATGGGCCCGCCAAGCAGACAGCCGACAACGAGCGCCAGCGTGGTGACAACCAGATTGACCTTGCTGAACGAGGGCGCAAGCTGGTCAAAGGTGCCCGAGGGGCTCGTGCGGGTGAAGAACAGATCAAGCCCAAAGGCAGCAACCAGCGCCGTGCTCTCGAGATGCGTGGGCGCCGACGCAATGTGGCGGATCCCGGCCACCTGGTGGTGGTGCGAGAGAACGCGCCGCGAGTCCAGAGGAAGCGACGCCGCGTACGGCGCCAGCCCCTCCGCCTGCTCATCCTTTGTTGGCGGCCGCGTTGGGCGCCGCGGATCAAACAGCTGGTCCGGCAGCGCAAGCAGCTTCCTGGAGCGCAGTCCAAACAGCACGTCGCGCGTCGTGATATGGCTGCCGGTGCGGGTGACGCCCAGCGCCGACGCTGGCTCCGGCGCCGCAAACGCAGTCGTGACCACGTTGGGCAGAAGCAGATCGGTGCTGGAGAATGTTTCGCTTGTATCGCGCGTGTCGGGCGTGTCGCTCTCGAACAGCTCCGCCACCACCGTCACGAATCCGCGTGCCGCATTGTCAGTTGCGTTTCCAATGGTGTCCTGCCAGAGCTGGTAGACCACGCGGTTCTCCGTCTGCACCGCCAGGAACGGCCGTGTCGCAGAAACCTGCGCATCGGCGTGAACAGTCGAGTACAGCAAGCGGCCCGACACGCGGTCGACAAAGTAGATGCCAATTCCGCCGTTGCTGTTGCCGTCCTGGCTGCGCTGCGTGGCAACCGTTGTCAGATGCGGGTTGATGTACTTGTAAAGAACGCTGCGGTCGCCCAGTACGCGCCCCACCAGCGCCGTGCTCTGCGCTCCACTGCTGTAGTCCGTCTGGCTGACAACCGTCTCACCCGCAGGCAGATCAAACGCCCACTGCCGCCTTGTTGCCGCCGACGAATGTCTGTTCCACGCAGCAACGTCGGCCTCCGACGAACGCTCCACGCTGTAGCCGCGGATCTGGCTGCTGCCTCTCTTGCCGCCCAAGTCGAAGAACACGCTGTCAGACACGGAGAAGAACGCCTCGGCCGCTGTGGGCGTCGATGGCCAGATCCTGAGCTTCGGGTCTGCGTCGCTGCTGACAATCGCAACAAGCTGCTGTCCAGACGCAGGATCCACAACCGGCAGCGCAAAAGCCTTGGCATGTCCGCGCGCATAGCTGTGGATGCTTTCCTCGCCGACTGGCGCTCCACTCAGCGCATCCAAATCCGCAACAACCGTTCTGCCGCGAATGTCGCGTCCAACCACGGTCACCAGTGCCGCTGCGCTTGATAGCGGCTGGATGCGCCGCGTCACAAACACCTGCTCAATCCGCACGCCGGTGCCGTTGGTCGCCACCCAGTGCGTCCACGAGCGGGATCCGTCCTGCGTGCTGAGCGCTGCAACCACTCCCGTCGATGTGCCAAACACCGACAGCTTGCGGAATCCAAAGTGATCGCCTGCAACAAGCGGTGCTGACGGTGCAATGCGCTCCGAGACCGAGCGAAGAGCAGCGGGTTTGGTGCTTGACGCCGATGAGGATCCAAGCAGCCCGAATCCAGAAAACACCCACTCGCAGAGCGACCGCGTGGTCTCAACCCACCGCAGAATGTAGCGCGCCACAGCGGAGCTAACGACGCTCGGGTCTGTCGCCTTTGCTGCGTGCTCAGCCGACGACGCCGGCGGCGCCAGATCCATAAACGCCATATCCGTGGCATGCGCAAGCGACTCGTCGCGGAACCAGACGGGCTCGCTGGCGCCCGGACCAAACACAACAAGCAGTCCGCCGGTCGTCTGCACAAGAACACGCGCCTCGCCAGCGCTTGTGTAGAAAAGAACCGCCTTTGACAGCGGCCCGTACAGCGATGAGTCGTATGCGTACTCGCCAGAGTGCTCGGCATTCTTGCTGTCCTTGTAGATGCGCCACGAAATGTTTCCATCCGCAATCCGAGCACACGCTGTGGAGCGTGAAGGCGAAGCGCCGCCATCTCCGGCCTTGGCTTCAACCTTAGCTGCTGATGCGCCAAAGCTAGATACGACGCCGCCGCTGTCAGAGCGGAACCCAACCACCTTGCGCATGTCCAGCTTATCATCAGTGCGGAACATCTCGACAACGACGGTCTTCTCCTTGCCATCGCTCTTCTTGTAGGTGAGCGCAAAGCGCGGGGTGTCCTCGTTGAGCCCCGGATCCACATCAAGCTCAGTGATAGTCGACGTGAGCATATCCTCGGGCGTCAGCTCGATCTGCACAAGCTTTGGATGGAAGACCTCCCACATCGGCTTGGTCAGACCCAGGCGATGGATGTACCATATAATATTGCCCTCATCGCGCCACACCACGTATGCTCCATATTCCTTCGACTCGATAACAACAAGACGCTTGCTGCCAATCGATGTTCCGTCTGCCACGTCGTACTGGCTGACCACGTACCCAGCACCCACATCGACCTCGACCACATGGAGTCTGGGCTTGTCATTCTTCTTGGTGCGTGGTGCATCGCCAATGACAAAAACAACGTTCTCCTGCACCACCACACGCTTATACGCAGCCGTGCCATTCAGCGCAACCTCCCACACCGGCTCCGAGCGGTCGACCGCCACGCGCACAAGCGAGTCGCCAACGGCCGCCACCACATCCTTATTGCCATCCACAAACGCTGCCGCCCCGCTCACCGGGCTATAAGCAGACGACGGCGGATGCACATACTCCCACTTGAGGCCGCCCGTAGCCGTGTCCCACACACGCACAGCCGACGAGTTGTAGTTGCTGTTTCCGGACAGTGTCAAAGCCTGGTTATCGCGCAGCTGCAGCGCCCCAATAGACTCGTTATCCCCGAACGTCTGGCGCCAGATCGTGTCCCCGTTGTTTGGGTTGAGTGATGCAAGCACGTTGCGGTGCGTGATAGCGTAGATACCAGTAGTGTCGCCATTGCTGTATGGCAAAATTGTCTTTGGCACGCCTAATTGGCTGCGGTACCAGTCGATTTTCCCTGCCTCGTCCGGAAACAGTCCGTGGGCCACCGAAAGTATGCTAGCGAGTGCCAATGTGGTGCACACTGTGGCTTTGCATGAAAGCCCGCCTAGCATTTTTAGATTGCCTACGATTGACACGTTTTTAAAGAGAAAGAGGAAAAAAAACAAATAAGATAACACTGTCTAGTAGAGTAATGAAGAAAAAAAGAAGAGAAAGCCAGACTGGGGGAGGAGAAAAGCAAAAACAAAATAAACCCATTTTTTACATGGTCTCTGCAGACGTGGCAAGCGCTTGTTGATAGACAGACGGCATTTATCGTTCAGCTAGCATGACATCAAGATCTCATTTTCCGCTCTATTAATCAAGTGCTGTTGTTGTCTTTACCATTCCTCAGCCTATGCTTGCTTTGTGTTTATTCTATTTTACTCTTTGAAAATCAAACATTGGCAGCACTGCTCATCCACTTGTGCTGGGACTACTACCGCCTCAGGGACGCACTAGCAAATACAGCAGCGGCAGCGGCAGGACAAGATTCGAATTTCGCTTTCATCTATCGTTGAGGGTCTCCACCAGGCTTTGCACAAGCAGGAAATAAAAAACCACAGCAAATGCAGCTGTTTGCAGCATGCGCATGGACGGCGCTGGCGTGCCTTCTGTCGGGAGCTGCTGAAGCAAGATCGGCAACGGGGAACCGGGTGCTAGTGGTCGTGCCAAAACCAGAGTCGCTCCAAAAGTTCAGCCACGTTCTGGGATCGCTGGAGCAGCGCGGATTTGAAGTGACGACATCGCAGGCAGGCAACGGGACGATGGCGCTGCATGTGGGCGGAGAGCGGGCGTTTGATCACGCGATGCTGCTGGCGCCCGGGTCGAAGCGGTTCGGCGCCGGGCTGACGATCTCCGACTTTACTCGGTTTGTCGACGACGGCGGCAACCTGGTTCTGGCGGCCTCGTCCGAGACATCGGACTTCCACCGCCGCCTGGCTGCGCAGTTCGGCGTCGAATTCGAAAAGCCCGGGACACAGGTCACCGACCACGTAAGCAACCTGAAGGATGGCAGCGGAGATGGTAGTGGCGGCGACCACACTATTGTCGCCTCGACGCGCTTTGCGGAGGCGCCGGCAGTGCTGTCGCGGCGGTTCACGCAGCGCAACGCGGACCGCGTGTACTTCAAGGGCATTGCGCACAGATGCTCGGAGTCGCCGCTTCTGGTTCCGCTGCTTTCGGCGGCACGCACCACGTACTCGGGAAAGGACGCTTTGGCGGACGGCACGGTTGCCAGCGGACAGGCGCTCGGCCTGGTCAGCGTGTTCCAGGCGCGCGGTAATGCGCGGGTGGCGGTATCGGGCGGCGTGTCGCTGTTCACCGATGCGCTGCTGCAAAGGGCCGGCGACGCCAACCGCCAGTTCGTAGACGACGTTCTTCAGTGGACATTCCAGGAGAAGGCGGTTCTCCGCTCCACGGGCCACAGACACTTTCTGGAAGCCACGGGCGAGCGGCCCGAGCACTACCGCATCAACAACGAGATCGTCTACGAGATCGATCTCTCCGAGTACCACGACGACGCGTGGCACGCGTATGGCAGCGCCGATGACGTTCAGTTTGAGGCTACCATGCTGGACCCGCTTATCCGCGCAACGCTGAACCGCACAAAAGCTGCTGACGGAGCGTCCGCTGCTACGTACCGCGGCCGCTTCCGCCTCCCCGATCGCTACGGCACATTCACGTTCCGCGTCAACTACAAGCGCACAGGCCTCTCGAACGTCGATGTCAGGGACACCGTGGGAATTTGGCCGCTGCGCCATGACGAGTATCCGCGCTTCCTGGTGGTTGCGTATCCGTACTACGTAGGGGCGCTGGTGATGGCGCTTGGGTTCCTAGCGCTGTGCATGGCCTGGCTGTGGAGCGCCGAGCCAAGCAGGGCGAAGGGCCACGCAAAGTCCAAGACCGACTGAGCTGGCCTTACTCTTTCTTATCTGGTTTCTTTATCGATTTGCAAAAAGAATGGCATGGCATGGCATGAAAGTTGTGTGAGAAGATAGAAAGGAGATGCTAGTGTTGGCTAGGTGCGATGGGCGGAAAGCGGGTCCTTGCTTATTGGGCAGTGGTTGCGCGTTCCCCACCAGTCCAACGGCACCGTCGTCTGCAGCGCAAAGTAGCCGACGATGCCCGAGACAGCCAACCCAGAGTCCAGTGCGGCAGACAGCGTGAAGTTATAGGAGCGCCACCAGGAGCTGCGGTGCTTGAGCAGCAGGTAGTTGAAGACGAAGCAGAAGGCGGCAAACATGACAAAGTCGTGCGTGGGAGCGTTGGGCATGTAGCCGATGTACGTCAGCGCAACAGGCAGGTTGACCAGGCGCCAGACACTGCGCGGGAAGCGACGTCGCAGCAGCCAGAACGGCAGCGGCAGGAAGACGCCGGCGAGGAACATCCAGTACAGCCCCGGGTAGCGGCCGTCGGCAAACTGGCGCTGCGGACCGATGACGCCCCAGATCACCATAGTCGAGTAGAAGAGCCTGGCCTGGCGGCACGTGAAGGGAAACCCAGCATCGGTGCAGATACCGGCGACCGTGTCCATCAGCCAGAAGGCCGTTCCCAGCTGGACAAACACAGCAACCAGCGTGCCCAGCACCTGGCACACAAACAGATCCCGCGGCGGCACGCGCAGGTACCGGCCCAGCTTCTGGTCTCTGGTCAGCGTCAGCGCCTGGCGCATCGTGATGTATCCGAACATCTTGAAGCTGGCGTTGTATGTCGGCTGTCCCGGCCACAGGTATCCGGCCACCAGCTCCGTAACCACGCCCAGCGCGTACTGGAAGTTGGACACCGCCTCCACCAGCCCCACTGGCAGCGTCAGCACACACGCCATGCCGATTGCCAGCAGGAACCCGTACCACGGAAGCAGATCGAACGCCTGGCACGCCGCCACGCCCATCGCCACTGTTGCCACAAACACACACGCGTACCACAGCCCCGGCACTGCAGCCTGCTTTGCATCAGAATTTCCTTCAGCTGCGCTCTCGCCTCTCCATTGCCACAGCCGCAGTCGCTGCCGTAGTCGCAGTCCGCCGACGCTCTGGCGCACGATCCGCCAGATATCGGCTCCGTGGTAAAGCGCCACATGGGACACCAGACACGTGATGCCCATGAAGCAGAAGCCGTACATCGCCAGGAACTGGAACGACATGCGCATGGGTCCGTACTCGCGGTAGGCGGCATCATCCAGACGCCCGTTGCTTAGTACGCGGGATACGTTGTACGCGGAACCATCGGTGGTAAACAGGTCGCTGGTGTAGATCGGCAGCTCCTGCGCGCCCCACGCGTTGGCGTAGTATGCGGCCGGCGTGATGATCCACATCACCACCACGAAGCCCACCAGCAGGTTGCAAGCCGCAAACCACGGCGTCGCGAGCGGCGACCCTGTGTATGCGTTGGAGATCGTTGACCAGTCTAGCGTCAGCGCAAGCATGCCCAGCCCGCTGTATCCGTCGCCCAGCTGGTTTGCGTAGATGTTTTTGGGCGCGGCGAAGCACAGAATCGGCAGCATCGTCAGCGTTGGGAACGCCCAGCCAGGCACAAAGTACCACGCAAAGCTTGCGGCAAATGCAATCCAGAACACGCGCAGTCGCGATGTCTTCAGCCGCCCGGCCGTATGCGCACCTTGTGTCCGCGGCACCATCGACTGCAGCGCGCGGAACAGCATGACGCTAGCCAGCGTCGACGGCCACACCATGGCGTCTGGCTCCACCAGGAACCGGTGAAACAGTCCGCTGAAGCTGTATCCAACAAGCTGTGACGTCAGCGCCACCACAACGCCGGCACCGAACGATAATGGCGGCCCGATCCAGAACCTACGCACCACCACAATGTCCAGCGCATACGCAGTGCCCGTGCTTGCGTTGGCAAACACGCTAATGAGCACATGCTCCTTCATGTTGAATCGTCCCGGATTCATGGTCCACCGGAACCCAAGTGTGTTGAATGTGCGTGTAGGCAGCACCCGCGACATCGTCCACCCAGCTGGCAGACTTAGAAGCTGCACCACTGCGATGCCTACGCTGATCGGGTTGCTGCGGAACCAGTAGTACATGTTGACGAACGCCAGCGCTATCGAGAACACTGTTCCCAGAACCAATACTCGGAACGTCAGTGCTGGCCCTTCATTGTCATCGTCATCATCGTCACTGCCGCCGCTGGTGCTGCTGCTGCTGTCCGCCACCGACTTCACCATCGCTTGCAGGTCGTCGTGGTCTGCTTGTATCGTGTCGCCCGCAAGAAGATTGTCCGCTTCTACCTGTGCGCCATGCTTCTCTGTCGTCTCCCTGATCTTTAGCTCCTCCATATGCTCTTGTGTCGTTTGGCGCTCCCTTTTGCCTTTTTATATAGTTCTAGTCAAACAAAATAAAAAACAAGGCCGGTTTGTGCTATAATCGACACAGCGTACAGTGCATGCTAGGAAGCGAAAAAAAAAGAGATGAATAAAGACAAAGACAGAATGGAATTGACGTGAAAACGACAATGCTTTTAACGCTGGAGATTATTACATTTCCCGTCTGCTCAGTTCCCCACCGATCGCTATTTTTTAATTACCCGCAGTACATGTCTTGCGCTTATTATCCGGAATAGCACAATAAGGATCCCGATCGGGAGATAACGGCCTGATAGACGAACAGACAAGCAAGCTAAACAAGCCAGCCAGCCAGCCAGTTTTTTGGGATTTCCAATCGATATCGAATCCCAATAAAATAATTACCTAATCAGGAAATCATTGTAAACTCCACTCTGCTTTTTAACCTATAGATAAAAATATGAACAAATAATGCACTACGCCAAAGTTGTTCTTTTAACGACAAGCAATGTCAACTGTGTCATGTTTATATATGTATGAATATATAGTAGATAGAGGGGTTGCTTTCCCTATGCAGACAAAAAACTATGAAAAATGCAAATGAAAAATGTAAAAGTAGCAACAATACAAGCAAAAAAAAGACTAGAACGAAACAGAACAAAAAGCAATTTAAATGATATACGCAATAAAGAAGCGCACGACTTCTCCTTTACTCAGCATGCTTCAATGATCGTGGAAGCACTTTGAGCATCTGTCTTCCTTGAACTTGTTGGGCACAAAGTCAGAGCAACCGCACGCGCAAGTCTTTGCTGTTTTAGTTGCTGCCGTTGCTGGTGCCGAAGTAATGCTTGCAGACCGCTGGGGAGCCCCGCTCTTGTCTGCAGCCTGCAATGACTTTAAATCAGATTCACTGCACGGTTCGGTATACTCTTCGGGAAACAGTCCTTCAACTCCCGTCTGTGCCTCGTTCTTTTCTGAAACTGCAGAGTAGACCAGCTTGCCCTTCAACCACTTATTTTGGATAGTCTCGGTCACCACAACAATGTCGCCCTTCTCCAGCGCCAGCTCGCCCAGCTCGTCGGCGTGGAACTTGTAGATGGCCTTTCTCAATACCCTGCGCTGGCCTCTAGCAGGCGTCGGGGGTGCTGGAACATGTCTGCGCGCCGAAACAGTTGGCACCTGGCGCTTATCGGGCAAGGCAGTGTCGTTGTCGTTGTCGCTGTTTGCACGCAAGACCTGCGGCACCGGACCAGCATCAGCGTCTGGTGTGCTTGCACCGACCTCAATGCTTATCTCGCTGGGTTGCTGACTGCCGTTGCGCAGATGCTTAAGGGGCGTGCTTTGGCTAGCCATGCGTGACAGCGATGTCGTCGATGCTGTTTTGCCAAACGAAATTGGGAACCTAGCGGAGGTGGGCGTGTCGCCAGTCTTAATGGTCAGAGCCGCACGGCGGGAATCAAGCGCCCGGCCGAGAGGATGACGCTCGGCTGCGGGAGCACGCTTGGCCTTCAAGCACTCGTCAAAAACGGCGCTTAGGCTGTTCAGATCCTTCACACAATTCTGGTGGTACGCCAACTGCGCCTGGTAAAAGTTGAATGCCTCGCGCAGGCACTCGGTCTCGTTGTCCTGCATTTCCAGCATGCGCTTTGCAAGATCATCGTACGCGTCCTCGTAGCGTATTTGCGCCGTGCGCAGGTCGTCTTCAACCGCCATGTTGTCCTTGCGGGCCCTCTGGAACTTGACCAGCCTTGAGTCGTACTCGCCGCGACGTGTCTCCAGCTTCTTTTGCAGCGCCACATACTCCTTAAAGTCGTCAAGCGAGCGCTGCAGACTGGGAACCCAGCCCTCCTTTGCGGCGTTGACAAACTCTACCTGCTGCTCGCTCATGCGTTCCTCCGCCTGTCCAAGCTCCCGCATTGCACGGCCTATAAATATGCAGAAAACAACACATAGTCACAATAAATCGAGAATAGAATCGTGGCCAACATATTAGAATTCACAATAGTGATATTGTGTCACCTGCATACAGCCAAATGCGATTTGGATAATGCTGCATAGGCGTGCAAAAGACAGATGGCGGAGAAAAAGATTAAATTGAAAAATACATACCGTAAGGTGAGTCCTTTGGCAGACCAACGCCAAGGCGTACCATCGACGAGCCGAGGTTCTCCAGAAGATAGAGCTTTAGCTTGGTATGGTCGCTGGCATCCTTCTTCTTCAGCAGCTGGTTGCTGTAGAGAAGCAGAGCGGCGTGGACATTTTCGGTGGCCGAATGGCGGTGGTCGGTTTCAAAAAGCAGGTCCTTGAATTCCTCGCTAACCTCGATTTGCCTTCCAGTATCAATGCCCAAAAGTTCGCCAGTGCGCTATAAAAGACAGATACCAATTTTTTAACCAGAGAACGGAGATGGAAAAAATGAGGTGGTAGATGGATATTGTTGCAAATGTTAGCAATGGTTCAAGGGTGCATAAAACAATCCGGTTGTTAGGGAGAGCAAGAAACGAGATGTAGTGCGTGTGCTGGCGTTAACACATCGTCCATTGCCTGCTGGTGGCACAGGGAACAAACGCCAGAGCGCCGCCATCCACACACGCCGCATTTTTAATCCCGCTCTTCATACTCTTCACAAAATGAATCAAGCTGACTATGTTCATATCCTTACCTGGCCAAGTCTTTCAATACCGCGCTTGAAAGCAGAAGACATGTCAAATAAATGCTAAAAGTGCAAGAAAACGTTAAAGTACTAATAATTCAGCAATGTGCTCTATAAAGCTAAAGAACAAAAGAACCAGTCTTGTCAGCGCGCTAGACTTGGACTATTAAGTAGACGAGAGAGTCCGTCGGAGCTATTTTAGGATTGTGTACAAAGAAGATACGGGGAGTTCTGGATGCAGAAGACCACGGTTGTCACGTCAATGTTTCTGGTTGAATACAAAAGTAAAATCACAAAGAGAAGAATAGAGGTATAAACATTCAGCTATGAGAAAACCAAAGAGAGCGGAGAAGAGAAGAGAAGAGAAGAAGCAAGATGACGTGCGTCATAATATTTGTATAGTTAAGCATCCCGGCAGTAGAACAAAAAGGCGGAGATGTATTTTTGTCATCCAACATTTGCAGATATCCCAATATCCAACTCTCCTACCCCTCTTTGGTCTTTATAGTCTTTGTAGCGGGCAAAGATTTCTTGCTCAATGAGCATTGTACAACGCCCGACTTTTTTTTTTGTGAAAACAATAGACAGTGCCACCTTCCAATCCTTGATCCGTGTTCTTTGTAGAACAGCCAGAGTGCACATGCGCTATAGCGCCAGGGATTTCGCTGGGCATTGCACTGAGCCGGGCTTGTGTGTGTGTGTGTATATTTGCAGACGTGGAGAGAGTGAGAATGAGAAAAACCCGGCGAAACACTAGACTACGTGTAATTATTTTTCCTAAAAAGCACCACCAACGAACAGACTGTGCAAACAGAGCGACCTGCCTTTGTCTCGTTGTTATCAGCTGTGGCTTGTTGCATGCAGCAATAAAGCCAAAAACTAGATAAATGCGCAAGTCCGGGTCAGCATAGACCAAGCGAGATGTTGTAGTCTCACTCTCTGCTTGGTTCGGCCGCTGTATTTCCGTTCAGCATATGAAGGAGGACAGACCGGCTGACCTTTTTGATTTCTGTCTTTCTACGCGTGCAATGAAACAATGACGGAATGCAGAAAGCGCTAAAAGGAGAGCCAGCCTGTTGAAGCCTCAACGGACATCCCGCCATTTGCTTCCTCACCAGCATTCTGTTCTACAATGGCTGAGGTTTCCACGAATCGTCTCAATAACCGAGAAAACAATATACGCATAAGCTAAATAAGAAGGAAAAGAGTGCGCTAATGTAGCTACAGAATGGAAGGAAAGAAATATAAGAAAATAAGATATAAGATATGAGAACATTTGCTCAAGCGCTATAGGAAATACTGGCCGCCAATACCGCCGCCTCCACCACCACCCATGCCACCGGGTATCCGCGGCGGCACAATTCGCTCCTTATCGGGAACAGCCTGGAAGATCTGGAACGAATCATCAGTCACCTCCAGGTCCTCCTCGATCTTCAGGATGCTTGCGACATTGCCGCAGCGGTAGCAGTAGTTGGGAGCACTCCACACGGTGACCAGATTGCGCTCGGGAAACATGAACTTGTATCCTTCCTGCACAAGCTGATGGGCGCGCGCAAGCAGCGTCAGACCGTTGACGTGGTTGAACTCGTCTGTGACCCGCGCGCCAAACAGCCAGCCGGCGCCTCGTGGGCTGACGGCCCAGCTGTCGATATCCTCGGGGTCGGACCACATGAGGTCGCAGAACGGGCCCTCGTGCGGGATCTCCTGGCATCTCTGGATAGTCCGCATCTGGTCCAGCGTCCGTAAATCGGGCGACAACCCGCCATGCACACACAGGATCCGTCCGTCCACGATGGCTGCCAAGGTCAGATAGTCAAACACCTGGCAGCAGTACTTCCACACATTGGCATTGCCGTACTTCATGTGGCACTCGTCGTAGAACCCATACACCTGCGTGATCTGTCTGCTCTCGTGGTTCCCGCGCAACAGTGTTATCTTGTCCGGCCACCGTGCCTTCAGACACATCAGCAGCGTAAACGTTTCCAGACTGTAGTATCCGCGGTCCACAAAGTCGCCCATGAATATGTAGTTTGTCTCTGGCGGCTCTCCGCCAACCCGGAGGAGCTTCATCACGTCGTAGAACTGTCCGTGGATGTCTCCGCATACTGTGACTGGCGAGGACACTGGCTGCACATTTGACTCCTCCATCAAAAGCTCCTTTACCTGCTCGCACAGCTTCTTTACATCCGCCTCTGACAGGCAATCGCACTTGCGAACTATCTCCAGCCATTCCTCGGGTCCTGCCATTCTGTCTTTTTATCCTTTTTGTTTTCTTGTGGGTTTTACAGCCAAGGTTGAGAGCGGATGAGCGAAACGTACTAATTTATAATGCTATATGCCTAGTTATAAGAAAAAAAACATACATAAAAAGGTGTTGTTTAAGCAAATGAGCGAGAGATAGAAAAAAGTAATAATAACAACAGAAAATCAATCAGAAAAAAAAGCTTTGTCAGATTGGTCTGACCATGCAAAAAAGCGTTTTCTTTTTCGTCTTCCTTGAGGCACACAAAAGATCCTCATGATTGGGTGAGCTTGTATTTTTTGTCTTTTGTTTCATGCAGACCAACGGTCTCGCTCGGTTTTGCTATCCCAATAGTTCCAATGATCCAAAAAAAACACTCTCCCCCAAAGCTCATTTTCAGAACAACTTGTTGGTGCTTTAAGGACCGAATTGCAGAAGAAAAAACACATTGTTCACTGAATATACAACAGAACCATGAGAACCTGCTAACTGTTTTTGTTAGGAAAAGGGAAATAGAATAAAAGAGGGAGGACAACGACGAACAAGAGTAATAAAAAAATCAAAATAAATGGCAGCAGCTAAGCAAGCAGCCGCCAAAAATAAAATAACTGTTAAAAAGAGAAGAGAAGAGCCGGAAAAAGAGGGGGAGAGGATGCGAGAAGAAGGGAATAACAGTGCACAACCTCAATCAGCCAGCTCCCCCCAAGATCCATATAGCAGAGAATTAAAGAAGACAAGAGAGGATGAAACGACGCCAGCCTCGTCTCCTTTAGTTAGTTTGTTTGTTTTATCTTGGGCACCATGCTGACAAGGAGAGAGAGAGAGAGAGAAAGGGTGGGGGATTGAAACATGGGTGGTGGTGTATAAGAGCGAATTAATAGGTGGATTCGTCCATATGCATATTAAAGCCGATAAAAGAGCCAAGGAAGAAGGAAAGCAAGAGTGGAGCGGAAGGGGGAGAGTGCAGTGGAAAAGATCCTACTTGGCTCCGGGGCCCAGCAGCGGAGTAAGCACACTTAGCGACTGCGCCTTCCTCACAAGGAACTCCTGCGTCAAAAGCTCCTTCATGGTAGCTCTGCTCTGGACATCGACGCACAGACACTCGGCAAGGAAGCCCTTGAGCTCGCGACTCAGCGTCTCGGGATGCTTCAGTGCCGGTGTGCCGTTGGTAGCAATCAGATACAGCGCCTTGAGCGGCTCTTCATCCAGATATGGCGGCTCGCTCTCGATCATTTCTATGACCATAATGCCCAGCGACCACACATCGACCTTGGGGCCGTACGGCTTTTGCTTGACAACCTCGGGCGCCATCCAGTAGGGCGTGCCAACCATGGTGGCGCGCTTGCTGCGCTGCTCCGAAAGCTTGGCGCAGAACCCAAAGTCGGTGATCTTGACCTGGCCGCCCTCGCCTAGAAGCACGTTATCCGACTTTATGTCGCGGTGGATGATGCCGCGCTGGTGCAGATGGCTGAGGCCCTGGCACACCTCGCGACACACTGTTGCAATCTGGGGCTCAGACATCTTGTTGTTGTCAATGATGTCGGTCAGTGCACCGCCCTCCATGTACTCCATCACCACCCACAGATCCGACGAGTTGAGCAGGAACGACTCAATGTAGTTGACAATGTTCTGGTGTTGCGACTCCTTCATAACCAGGATCTCGTTTACCAGCAGCTCCTTCCGCGGCTGCTTTGAAAGATCCATCTGCTTGATCGCCACAAGCTCGCCGCTGCTTATCGACCGCGCCTTGTACACGTTGCCCGACGCGCCCTGTCCAATCTTCTTCACCTTGCTGTACAGCACCTTGGGATCGTCCCGCGACACAATCGTCCGCATCCGCGCCATGATCTGCGACTCGGAGAGTGTCGACAGCCGCACGTCCTTCTTTGTCTTTGGCGGCCCCGGCTGCTCGGTTTTGCCGACGAGTGCGGCCAGCGCATCCTCCTTGGCTTTCGACTGCCGCTTCTCCATCTGCAGCCTGTTGGCACTGGGGCCGTTGTCTGGAGACCCCGACACATTCGGCGCTCCGCCGCCAAGCGTCGATCCTGAGAGCCCGCTGTCCTTGCCGTTGCCGCTAATAGGAATCGCGGCCTTGTTCTGTCCCGCCATTTGCCCGACCGATCCCGACTGCCGGTTTTGCCCGGTGCCGTTGGCGCCGTACGGGATTGTGCTGGTGCTGCTTCTTGATATCGTCATCCCGCCCATGCCATCCACCATCTGTTTCCGTAGCTGCGCCTCCTTGATAGCATCCGCCTTGGTTTTGGGGATGCTAAAGTTTGCGGGCAGCAAGGGCTTTGCAGGCGGGAGCGGCTTGTTGCTCCCTGTCGCAGGCCTTGAGTACGCGCTGTTCAGATTCCTGCCCGCAGTCCCTGCTGCTGCCGCTGCCGCTGCCGCTCCTACCGGGTTTCCAACAAGCCCCGCCATCTTATTTGCAGATGCATTGGCGGCAGCCTGGCCGTCCGCATTGGTCTTTGTGTAGAATTCCAGCACATCCAGCACTGCCTGTGGGTTCTGTGCGTAGTCTTGCTGCGTGATATTAGATGACTGCAGAAGCTTTGCCCATTTGTCTGGAAGTCCAATAAACATCCCGCTCACTGGATCAAAATCAACATGCACTTGATGGTGGAAGTTGGATGGGGGCGATACTCCGCTGAGGATTGGACATTTTTCGTACACGCTGTCTATCCACGAATACAGGTCCTCGTCATTAACACATTGTATGTAGTATTCGCGCTCCCTTGTTCTGATCTCCAGACAATATGCCTTTAGATCGGATCTAATAACGCTTTGCACCTCCTTTAGAAAGATGAGCCCGGTGGCCTGGACCGCTTTCTACAAACAGATCACACGATAAGCAGCAAAAAACACGATTGATTATATGAATGGATTAGTAAATAAACAAGCAAGGGCGATGTGTGGCAATGGCTCGGTTTACATCATGCAAAACAATTCACGGGCCAGAAGAAGACAGAGAGGGAAAGGCCAGTTGGATAGTAAATTGAGACAGTCTGAACCTTTTGGCGGGTTCCTGTATTGCTCGCCCATTAAACTCGCCAGACATGACAAAGCCACAAGTGCCTCTTTTGGATATGCAAACGCATTTCTCTAGTAGAGAAAAAGGCGCTTGCGTTCCTTTTTGGTCATTTCTGATACCAAAAAACCCAGGCATATTAAAAAGAGCTGTCTGCTAAAGAACCAAGGTCTTTTTCAAAGGGCTGGCTGAGGTGAGAAAGAATGAAAAGAATGGGAGGGCTAAGGAAAATTATGCAGCCCAAGCAAACCCAGCTTTTAAAAAAAAGCTTTGCCAGAATGCAAAAAGAAAAACGGTTCACAGCAGTAATAGCAAATATGCCGCTTGCCTGGGATGCAGTGGCCAAAAACCAGACCTCCTCCCTAGCTCCCCAAAAAGGGAACCAGAATAAATGAAAAAGAGCCACAGGTCATCTAATCTCGCATCCTGGTATGACATGTCAAACCTGGTGACGAGAGAGTCTGTTGCATGGCTATAACAAGAACTGCTTTGTTTGCACTGTCAGAAAACAAGATGGATTGGTGGTTGCCAGGAACAGGAACGCGCCAGTGGTAAAAAAAGGATCCATACACGAGCCACAGTCTTTGCGGTCTAGCCAGGGGAACACAACACGAGTTCCGCTAGGTGTTTTCCCCTCCCTGGCTGTGCATAAAAGAGATAATGTGAAAAAAGTGAGAGTGAGAGAGAAGCAATTGCCGTATGCTTACCTCGTTCTTGTGGAAGGATAGCGTATTCTTTTTGAGGACGGCCCAACGCTTGTACCACATCCATGATTCCTTCAATGTAATGTAGCCGCTCTTGTAAACAGTACCGGAGCTCTCCATTTCCACAATCGCCTAGCACTGGTGGCCCAAAGAGAATGAGAGGGGGGTTTATCCGATCAGCTTGTGACGAGTGCAATCGCTAAGTGTAGAAAAGTACAAGAGCGAAATGAGTAAAAGAAAACGCGTAGTTGCTGACGGCGCTAACTGAGCTGGGGAGGAGAAAAGGGTACGAAAGATTAAACTTTATAGTAGACAAATTAAATGAATGGAGCAGATGAAGCGTCAAAAGGAAAAAGGGAAAAGCACAGTATAGAGGAACACAGCAGCAACAAAGTTTCTCACCTTGAATGAAAAAATAATAGGCAAACTGTCGCAGAAAATGCTCTCCCTCCTTCCCCAAATGAATGGGAAAAACGGAATGATGGGTGAGTCTTTTTCTTCTGCTTTCTTTCTTTCTTGGTGCTGCAACGTTTGCTTTCTGGCCCGGATGGTAGACGAAGCTTGAATGGGTGGGCTCCTTTCAATATGCGCACAGAAAGAAAGTTGT